>APFE031281619.1:0-12973 GCA_000404065.3 Pinus taeda | reverse complement strand
CTATCATTGTTGAGGCCATTATGGAATGCTAATAGAAGTGTGTGGGAACCTATTTTTGTCGAAGGAGAACAACAATGTGAAGACAATGGTTGTAATCTCTTCTTGATTTAATATATATGAAACTATTGAATGATTTCCTACATAATGTGTCATCTCACATGTTTATGGCTTAATGTTTCTTGACTTGTTAAGTAGGTCGAATTACACTTTGTCTATTATCACGGTTGTTGTTTGTTGTTTTTTACTTGTTTCAAGTGTTCGAAGAAGGAAATGGGAGATAGATGGAATGAGCAAGCAAGGTCATCACCAAATGGGATAAGCATACTAAGAGGTAGGCCCTATTAATTGGTTCCAAACTAAGGAAATCTTCCACAGAATATATTGGTTGTGACTAGACTCATTATCAGGCTAAAGGAATTGTTTGTGTCCACACTCATAATTTTACTTCACCACAATGTCCAACGAGGAACAAAGTCAATGAAAGAGAATAATCAAGGAGAGAATGTCATAAGTGGATGGGTTGTCTCAAAGCTTTTGAGACAACAACAAATTTGAAGCCTTATATCAGTCAAGCATTTACATTGTATGGGCCATCCTTCATGGCTAGATTGAGAGCAAGGTTTAGTCCTGAAATGTACTAATTTTTTGCACTAAATGAATGTTGAAACCCTTACAAAGGTACATCCTTGTGTGGTATGCTTCAAGTATAAGGGTCAGAAATGTTAGGAGTTGTTGACAAAAGTTTCATAAAGAAAAATGAGGTTGAGACATTGTTTGGATTGAAGGAAGAACAATGAGAATTAGGATTGTGTGGTGGGATTCCTGAATAAAAAAAATATATATCTTCTTTGACATATAAAAATGAGAGATAATAATATGTTGTCTTGCATTAGTGTAGACAATACCTCCAATTTTATATCTTTGTCCCCAAGTCATTACTCCATGCCTAAACTTCGACATGCAAACATTGTAAGTTGCAACTAGTAAGAAGAAAAATGCATATCGAGAGTAATCTTACTTTGCAATTTTTAGTTGGTTTTCCTACACAATTAATTTCTACACACATATTCTTAATAAAACTAGAAAAGTTGCAATGGCTTACACACACATTTAACATAGAGATTCTTTCCTAGAAATCCAAACATGGAAAACCAGAAAGATTACATTTACAATGTTACAATAAAATATGAATATTATGCATCATTGGTAAGCCCTCGATCCTTTTAGTAATTGTATCTTTACAATGTTAGGATAAAATATGTAAATTATACGGCATTGATAGGCCCTCAATTCTACCAAAAGAAAAAACAAATCTACCAAAAATTGCAAAATTTAGATGTGAAAAAACACACAAAAATATTTTGGGGGGTCTATGCCCCCACTATGACCCTCCATTTCTCATGAAACATACACATCACACATGCAACTAATCACACAAATAATATAACACATACCCAACATTTTCAAAATATTTTCCCTCTAATTTCCATTGCATTTCAAGTGTGGGAACTAAATCTTTTGATTTCATTATCACTACGCTTATTACTAGTGCGTTAAAAGTTTTAATACTTTATTTTCCTTATCAATACTAAGAATATTTTTTCCATGCTTTTTATTCATTTATTTTTCCTTGTGTTCCTCCCATGAGCCCATGTGCCTATGTGAGGGCACCATTGATTAGTGGAAGATGTCATGGCTATTAAAGTCAATATGGGTGGTCACACACTCCTATAAAGAATGTATGGAAGCACCTAACTCTTGGTGGTTAATACCCGTCACCTAGTTAAAGAAATATTATTCACAATTTCTTTTGTATAAAGCTTGTTGTTTAACTTCTATTGTACAAGTTTTAAGTCATAGTATCAATGGTAATCCTCATGTTCAACCATTTTTCTTTTGTTTCCTTTAAAACAAGAAATAATATTTTCATTTAAGAAAAATGAAATATTTAAAGGCTCCTTAGACATTGTAATCAAATTAAAAAGGGTATGGATTCAATGCATCTCGTCATTTGTAACTTCCTTATATTAGTTTCTTTTTTTAGGGAAATTTCGAGTGCAAACTTTTTTTTTATCCCTTGCTCAAATCCCACCTTCAAAGTTACTTTGAGAAAATTCTAGTTAGCATAAAAATATTAATAAACATGAAAATTAAATTCAAACATCTCTAAGAGCTTCTTGTTTGTCCTCTTAATAAAAACCTACAACAAGATGCACCAAAATACAAATCCCTTATTAATATGCAAACGTGTATATCCACATACGTAGTTATTGAAAAACAAGTATTCAAACTTGATTTCTTATGGAGATCTCTAAACAATTATTCTAGTTTTTCCTTCAGAGAAAACTTGAAAAATTGACTTACATACACCAATATTTGTACCATTTTTATGTCTTGACACAAAGAGTGTGTCTCATGTTATAAAAAAACAATCTTAAGACATTGTTCTACTCACCATGAGTTCATGGTTGACATAGTATGTAGAGTGAACTACCTAGTTTTAAGGTATTTGTTCATTCGCTTATGTAGTTCTAGATTATTGCAAATAGAGATACAAAGCTAAGAGTGACCAATATTTTGAAATTATATATTAAACAATAGACAATGACATTCAAAATCTTCAAATTTTCACCATAAATCAATAAAAAATATTCAATCGATAAAACATAGTGAACAGTTAGTAATATAAACTAAGATAATTTTATTAATGACCAATGAATGACGGAAAAAATATATCCGTGGGAATAAACGTACAACTGGCACAATGCATATCAAAAGTGTAGGAGGAATGCAGCAACAACTCTTATAGTCGTGCTAACAATAGAAAGAAAATGTATAATATCTAAAAATCTACAAAAGTGTAAAAGAATAACTCAAAGAAAGAAATATGTGGAATAATAAAATGGATACATTTAAGAAAAATATCATCAAGAACATGTCAAGTGGTGTTGGAACTAGTCCAAGGGGTTAGCTCTGTTGGTTATTACCAATTACAATGGGCATTTGGCAAGATTTGTGCCAACGTGAGTCTAGTTTAAATCCACATAAGTTAGGTACACTAGGCTACACTAGGCTATTCGTGGTAAGTTATCAATTCAGTCCATCATTATTGTTCGGATTATTAGGTCATTGTAGTTTCTCCTTTAATTGTAGTTTCATTTGCATGTACGTTTATACCTTTCAATGTGTTTCTCAACTGTGTAACTATGTGTACTGTGAGTTATAAAAATTAGATAGTGAGACCTGTAGCTTTCAAAATCCATTTTTCATGGATTTCTTTCTCTAATTTCTGAGAAGATTAGAATGATGTGGTTTTATCAAAAGGACTCTGAATTCGGAAATAGATTGTTTATTAATATCTTGTAAATTTGTGGAAATAGATTGTTTATTAATATCTTGTAAATTTGTATGCCATGTTTTGTTTTTATCAAAAGGACTCCGAATTCGGCTTTTATTTGTGGAAATAGATTGTTTATTAAGATCTTGTAAATTTGTATGCCATGTTTTGTTTTTATTATATATAAAAATTTTGTTAAAGATTTTTATGTTAATCTTTCTTAAATGTTTGAAGTTTTTAAATTTTTTATTAACTTATTAATTTAGTAATGTATTTTTTTAAAATAATTTTAAAATTTGATAGTTATGTTTATTTATTTTATTTTATTAATAATTTAAAATTTTAGATAATTAATACATTAAATTTTAAATTATATTTATTAATAATGTACATCTGTATTTGTTAAAAGGTTGATTGAATAATTCGTTTGAATTTATCTAATATAAAGTGATATTATTTTTATATTTAAATTTACATGATAAAATTAAATTCTAATGTAGATAATTTTTATGAGTGATTTTGAATGTCTTATTAAATGTGTTAACTACATCTATATATGACTTTTATAAATTTAGATAGAATTTAATCAAACAAAAATGTATAATGAAAATTTGTTTGAACTCTATAATCTAGAATGACATTGTTTTTATACTTAAATCTATATTATAAAATAAAATTGTAATGCATATGTTTTTTAGGACTTATTTTGAATGCATGTTTCACTAATTGTCTCAACTACAATATGTATCATATAAACTCTTATAAATTTAATAGGGTAGAGTAGGTTAGGCTAACCTAGGATAGAATAACACACTAGCCTAATCTCGATTAGGCTAGAGTAAGTCAGTAGGCTAGAGTAGGCTAAGCTAGGCTAGGCTAGGCTAGAGTAGGGTAGACTAGGGTATCCTAGGCTAGAGTAGGCTAGGCCATAAGCTACATTAGGCTAGACTAGAGTATGCTAAGCTAGGCTAGAGTAGGCTAGGCTAGGCTATGCTAAGCTAGGCTAAATTAGGTTAGGCTCGAGTACCCTAGTCTAGGATAGAGTAGGCTAGGCTAGAGTAGGCTCTGTTACGCTAGGCTTGGCTAGGCTAGGCTAGGCTAAAGTAAGCTAGAGTAGGCCAGGCTAGGCTATAGTAGGCTAAAGTAGGCTAAGCTAAGTTATGGTAGAGTAGGCTCACCTAGGCTAAGCTAGGATAGAGTAGGATAGAGTAGGCTAGGCTAGGCTAGGCCAAGCTAGAGTAGGTTAGTCTAGGCTAGGTTAGAGTAGGCTAGGCAAGGATAGGCTAGAATAGGCTAGGATAGGTTAGGTTCAGCTAGGTTAGGCTAGAGTAGGCCAGGTTAGGCTAAACTACACTAGGGTAGGATAGAGTAGGCTACGGTAGGCTAGAGTAGGCTAGGTTAGGCCAGGTTGGGTTAAAGTAGACTAGGCTAGGCTAGGCTAGGCTAGAGTAAGCTACGCTAGGATAGGCTAGAGTAAGCTAGGCTAGGCTAGAGTAGGCTAAGCTAAGTTAGGGTGGAGTAGTCTAGGTTGGGCTAGGCTAAGGTAGGATAGAGTAGGCTAGGCTAGAGTAGGCTACGTTAGGGTAGGCTAGGATAGCGTATACTAGGCTAGGTTAGGCTAAAGTAGGCTAGAGTAGGCTAGGATAGGATAGAGTAGCGTAAGGTTAGGCTAAGTTAAGTTAGGGTAGAGTTGGCTCGGCTAGGATAAAGTAGACTAGGCTAGACTACGCGAGATTAGCCTAGGTTAGGTTAGGCTAGGCTAGGCAAGATTAGCCTAGGTTAGGCTAGGCTAGGATAGCGTTACTAGGCTAGGCTAGGCTTGAGTAGGCTAGGCTAGACTAGAGTAGGGTAGAGTAGACTAAGCTAAGTTAGGGTAGAGTATGCTAGTCTAGGCTTGGCTAGGCTACAGTAGGGTAGAGTAGGCTAAGCTAAGTTAGGGTAGAGTAGGCTAGGCTAGGCTAGGCAAGAGTAGGCTAGGCTAGAGTAGGCTAGGTTAGCCTAGGCTACGCTAGGGTATAGCATTCTGGGTTAGGCTAAAGTAGGCGAAAGTGGGTTAGGCTAGGGTAGAGTAGGCCAAGCTAAGTTACTGTAGAGTAGGCTAGGCTAGGCAAGGTGAGAGTAGGCTAAGTTAGGCTAGACTAGAGTAGGCTAGTTTAGGCTAGGTGAGAGTAAGCTAAGATAGAGTAGGCTAGGCTAAACTACGTTAAACTAGTCTAGGTTAAGCTAGGTTAAAATAGGCTAGGCTAGAGTAGGCTAGGCTAGGCTAGGATAGAGTAAGCTAGGGTAGAGTAGCCTAGGTTAGTCTAGGATAGGCTAGGCTAGAGTACACTAGGCTAGGCTAGTATAGTGTAGACTAGGGTAGGCTAGGGTAGGCTAGGATAAAGTAGGCTAGGGTAGGCTAGTGTAGTCTAGGGTAGGCTAGGATAAAGTAGGCTAGGGTAGGCTAGTGTAGTCTAGGGTAGGCTAGGATAAAGTAGGCTAGAGTAGGCCAGGCTAGGATAGGATAAAGTAGGCTAAGGTAGGCTAGTGTAGACTAGGGTAGGCTAGGATAAAGTAGGCTAGGGTAGGCTAGTGTAGACTAGGGTAGGCTAGGATAAAGTAGGCTAGAGTAGGCTAGGCTAAAGTAGGCTGGAGTAGCATAGAGTAGGCTAAGCTAAGTTAGGGTAGAGTAGGCTAGGCTAGAGTAGGCCAGGCTAGAGTACGCTAGAGTAGAGTAGGCTAGGCTAGGCTAGAGTAGGTTAGGTTAGGCTAGGCTAGAGTAGGCTAGGTTAGGCTAGGCTAGAGTAGCCTAGGTTAGGCTTGGTTAGGCTAGGGTATACTCGGCTAGGCTAGGAGAGAGTAGGGTAGAGTAGGCTAGGCTAGGCTAGAGTAGGCTAGGTTAGGCTAGGCTAGAGTAGGATAGGTTATGCTAGGTTAGGCTAGGGTATACTAGGCTAGGCTAAGATAGAGTAGGGTAGAGTAGGTTAGGGTAGGCTAGGAATGAGTAGGCTAGGCTAGAATAGGCTAGGATAGAGTAGGCTAGGCTAGAGTAGGTTAGGCTAGGATAGGCTATGGTAGGGTAGGGTATAATGGGCTAGGATAGGCTAGGGTAGGGTAGGGTAGGGTATAATGGGTTATGCTAGGCTAGAGTAGGCTAGGCTAGGATAGAGTAAGGTAGAGTAGCTAAGGTAAGTTAGGGTAGAGTAGGCTAGGTGAGGCTAGAGTAGGCTAGGCTAGGGTGGTCTAGAGTAGGCTAGGTTAGGTTAGGCTAGCGTAGGGTAGGCTAGGCTAGGCTAGGGTGGTCTAGAGTAGGCTAGATTAGGTGAGGCTAGAGTAGGGTAGGCTAGGCTAGGCTAGTCTAGGCTAGGATAGAGTAGGCTACGCTAGGCTATGCTAAGCTAGGCTACGCTAGGGTATAATAGGCTAGGCTAGGCTACGCTATGGTATAATGGGTTAGGCTAGGATAGGGTAGGGTATAATGAACTAGGTTAGGCTAAACTATTCTAGGCTAGGCTAAACTAGGCTAGGCTAGGCTAGAGTAGACTAAGCTAGGCTAGGCTAGAGTAAGCTAAGTTATGCTAGGCTAAGCTAAAGTAGTGTAGAGAAGTCTAGGCTAGACTAGTGTAGGGTAGAGTAGGCTAAGAGTAAGCTAAGCTAGGTTAGGCTAGAGTAGGCTAGGGTAGGGTACAATAGGCTAGGCTATGATAGGATAGGTGAGAGTAGGCTAGCCTACATTATAATAGGTTAGCCTACATTATAGTAGGCTAGGCTAGGCTAGGCTAGTCCATGCTAGGAATAGTTGGAGTAGGCTAGACTAGGCTAGAGAAGGGTACATTAGGCTTGGCCAAGCTAGGCTAAGTTAGTCTAGGTGAGGTCAAAGTAGGGTAGGCTAGGTTATGATAGGCTAGGTTAGATTAGGATAGGTAAAGCTAGGCTAGAATAAGCTAGGCTAGGCTAAGATAGAGTAGGGTAAGCCAGGCTAGAGTAGTGTAGGTTAGAGTAGGCTAGGCTAGGCTACAGTAGGCTAGGCTAGGCTACAGTAGGCTAGGCTAGGATACAATAGGATAGGTTAGGGTAGGGTAGGCTAGTCTAGGATATATTAGGCTAGAGTAGGATAGGTTACACTAGAGTAGGCTAAGTTACTCTAGAGTAGGCTAAGTTACTCTAGAGTAGGCTAGGTTATGCTAGAGTAGGCTAAGTTATGCTAAAGTAGACTAGGTTACGCTAGAGTAGGCTAGGCTATGTTAGGGTAGGCTACGTTACATTAGAGTAGGCTAAGTTAGGCTAGTCTAAGTTAGGCTAGTCTAGCTTAGGCTAGCCTAGGTTAGGTTAGGCTAGGCAAAAGTATGCTAAGCAAGGCTAAAGTAGGCTAGGCTAGGCTAGAGTAGACTAGGTTAGGCTAGAGTAGACTATGCTAGGCTAGAGTAGACTAGGCTATGCTAGCCTAAGCTAAAGTAGGCTAGAGATGGCTAGCATAGTCTAGTGTGGGGTAGAGTAGGCTAAGACTAAGCTAGTCTAGGTTAGGCTAGAGTAGGCTAGGCTAGGGTAGAGTAGGCTAGGCTAGGATAGGCTAGGATAGGCTAGGTGAGAGTAGGCTAGCCTACATTATAGTAGGTTAACCTACATTATAGAATGCTAGTCTAGGATAGGCTAGCCCATGCTAAGAATGGTTGGAGTAGGGTAGACTATGCTAGAGAAGGGTGCATTAGGCGAGGCCAAGCTAGGCTAGGTGAGGTCACAGTTAGCTAGCCTAGGTTGTGGTATGCTAGGTTATGGTGGGCTAGGTTAGAGTAGGATAGGTAAGGCTAGGCTAGAGTAGTGTAGGCTCGAGTAGGCTAGGCTAGGCTACATTAGGCTGGGCTAAGACATAATAGGATTGGTTATGCTAGGCTAGGCTAGTCTAGGATATAGTAGGCTAGAGTAGGCTAGGTTAGAGTACTATACTATGCCAGAGTAGGCTAGTAGGCTAGAGTAGAGTAGGCTAGGCTAGAGTAAGCTAGACTAAGATAGATTATGCTAGGTAAGAGTATGCTAATATAGGCTAGGATAGGTTACACTAGATTAGGTTAAGGTAGGCTAGGCTAGGATAGAATGAGGCAGGCTAGAATAAGATAGGCTAGGTTAGGCTAGGCTAGGTTGGACTAGGCTAGAGTATGCCAGGCTAGGCTAGAGTAGGATAGAGTTGGCTAGGATAGTCTAGGCTAGGTAGGCTATAGTAAGATAGAGTTTGCGACGATAGTTTAGGATAGGCTAGAGTAGGTTAGAGTAGGCTAGGCTAGGCTAGGCTATGCCAAAGTAGGCTAAGCTATGTGAGAGTAGGCTAAGCTACATTATAGTAGGTTAGGCTAGAGTAGACTAGGCTAGGCTAGGCTAGAGTATTTTAGGCTATGGTAGGCTAGGCTAGGTTGTTGTATACTAGACTAGATTAAAGTAGGCTAGGCTAGGCTAGGATAGGCTAGGCTAGGCTAGGCTAGGCTAGGCTAGGCTAGGCTAGGCTAGGCTATGCTAGAGTAGGCTAGGTTAGAGTAGGCTAGGCTAGGCGAGAGAAAGCTACACTAGAATAGGCTAGGCTACATTAGGCTAGAGTAGGCTAGGCTAGGTTAGGTTAGAGTAGGCTAAGCTAGCCTATTGTATGCTAAGCTAGGCTAGAGTAGGCCAGACTAGGTTAGAGCAGGCTAGGCTAGACTAGAGTAGGCTAGGATATGTTAGGATAGGCTATGTTTGAGTAGGATAGGCTATGCTAGGATAGGCTGGGTTGGAGTAGGCTAGACTTGGTTATAGAAGGCTAGGATAGGATAGAGTAGGCTAGGCAAGCCTAGGCCATCAGAGACCTTTGAGTACTACTCAGAGGGGGGAGTGAATCAATACTGTGAATTATTCCCAATTTTTTCCATTTATTTACTTTAATTGAATCACACACATTAATTAGAAACAACTCATAAACTTTGGATATTTATGCATAAATCATAAGAAGCAAGTAAACCATATGAGAAACATAACCATGAACATAAACACAAGAAAGTATCAACACATGAGACACAAGTATTTTTGGTAGAAAACCTATCACGGGGGAAATTCCCAGTCACGCTATTGTTGCACTGCTCTGAATATTCTATTAAGAAAATTGATGTCTTTTACATAAATGAGTGATTCCCATAAATTTGGAGACCTCGCCTCACTACAATTGGCCAACTTTGATCAACGAGGAGATTAGATTCTACTAATCAAATCGGAACACTAAGTTCTCACACGGATCTATGGATTATCATCTAATGAACTTTGCCATGATCAACGATCCTCGCCCAACTCTGATTGGAATATCCAACTCTGATTCGATAGAGAAATTGTTCACTTTGCTGACACTTCAAATCCCTAATCCACTCTCATGAAGCCTATGAGCATTACTGAGAGGGAGTGAATCAATATTGTGACTTATTCACAAATTTTCCATTTATTTACTTTAACTGAATCACACACACTAATTAGCAGTAACTCATTAAAATTTGGATATCTATGCATAAATCATAAGAAGCAAGTAAACCATATGAGCAACATAACCATGCACATAAACATAAGAAAGTATCAACACATGAGACAAAATTATTTCTGGTGGAAACCCTTCATCAAGAAAAAAATCTAGCCTCGTTATTGTTGCACTGCTCTCAATCTTCTATTGAAAGAAATGATGTCTTTTACATAGATGAGTGACTCCCATCAGTCTCGAGACTCGACCTCACTATAATCAGTTGATTTTGAGCAAACAAGGGACTTGATTCTACTGATCATATCAGAACACTATGTTCTCAGATGAAACTATGAACTACTATCTGCTGAAGTCTGCCATGATCAACGATACTCACCCAAGTCTGATTGAACTATCCAACTCTAATTGGATGGAAAAATTGTTCCTTTCACTGAAGCATCGAAATAACTCCTCCACTCTCACGAATTCACTACTCTAATCTATGAAAAACTTGTTTATTTTATTTTCATACTAGATCCTAGACTCTTTGGTCAACTCAGATTCATCTTTGCATTCATACTCTCAGCGGAAAGAAATTATGTGTATTGACATGAAAAACACCACCAAAAAGGATGATCTCTAAATAATAAAATAGTGGCTCCAATACAACCATCAAATCACTAATGTCTTGATCAACCAACAACATAAAATCTTCTCTATATACTCCACACAAACTCTGATCTACAAATTTTTACCTTTGTTACATAAATATACTTAGTTCTTCGTTAGCTTTAGATCTGATCACTCAATCAAAACTTTGTCACTGTGTTGGTTTCTCCATGCATCAACACTAGTCTCTAACCTCTGTCATTTCTTCTGTATATTCACATACACCAGTAACTTGGCCTCTGTGTGCACATTTGTTGTGGGAGCTCGACCTCCTCTATTTGCACTCACATCTTCTTGCCCTACACTCAACCATCTAACCTTTGAATGATGAATTTAATCCTCTACTTAAGAAGATTTCTCCACCATCTCCACTACTCATATCATCAATGTATTCACACTCTAAATACTTATCTAAGTTGTATTTTAAGTCAATAGGAGATTCCAACTCATACCATGGGCAATTACCATTGTTTCGACCCCTCAAAAACATCTTATGCGCGAGGAATGTAGGAAAATAGTCTAGACAGTGTAAAGCTCCTTCTACCTTTGGGAACAATGCTCATATTAGGACTAACAAATTTCTAATGAAGGAAACATGAGTTATTATGCCCCCAATGTGCTTCTAGATAATGTTACCCACGTTTGTCCCCCAGAATGTAGTCAACACTACTCCAAAACTTCCAGAATCATTCTTTGAGTACCTAAAATCACCTCCTAATCTAGTAGAATGAATAAACCATTTGATCATGGTCATATGAAGACTCTAAGTCATCATTTCAATGCCTCCAACTTTATATAACTAATCAACATGTTATACTCTCCAACAATTCTACACCATGCCAATATCTCACCTCTAACAACTGCAACATCTCTATACAATCCTGTAATACATTTTTGTCATCATCATAAGGGAAAACCATCACTACAATAAGTCATATCCATGAGCAAAAGCATGAAATCATGGATGAATCACATCCCAATAAAAGACAACTCTTCCATGAATACCATACTCCCAATAGGCTACATCATCAAGAGGCTAAAATAGCTAATGTCAATACAACTAGCTACAACCATACAACATGTGCATGACTTAACACCTGTAATACATGCTACAAGGTTGATATCAATGTCAATGCACACCAACGACAACTACACCAACCATAATTCCAACAACCTCCCCCTTTGGCATTGATGGAAACAATGCAACCTCCAAATCAAACTCCTCTTATATCACTTCCCTTTTGACATCAATGGAAAAGGGTAGACTCCATATGATGAGGTCAGAAGAAAATAGGTACAAGTATTGAATCATGTCACCTCCACATGGCTGAAAAATAATGTACATTAACCAACATCTATATCTCTCATACTAGTAGCAAAAATCAACGTATATAACTAATCTACATTTAGAGCAGCATATCACCAACAACCTCTAACATCACACGTCAATATGCCAACATATGGAGATCATAAGAAACATCAATCATATAAGGCCCCAACCTAACTCTCCATAGCAGAAAACCAAATCACATAGCATCAATGAGAAGCATCACATAATATGATACAATATGCAACAACATACACATGAGGCACCATACACAATCTTCACAACTCCATAGCACCAACACAATTATATCAACCATCTCTAAATTCTCAACAACCTCTAAGCTCATAGCATGAGGCCAAGAATCCCAATAGTCAAATCATAGCTTGAGGCACAATATGAACACCTCCAAACGGATCATAGTGCTAGCAATTTATGGTTGAAGCAATAAGAACATAAAATTCCCCCCCTGAACATGTGCCATCTCCTAAATCAGCTCGAACTTGTAATGCACTTCTTTCGCTGTAAACAATGCTTCATTTTCACACATAGAGGCACCATATGGACCAAGTCTCCACATGACCATGATTGAATGACATATAACATTGTAGAGACATGGTTGTAGCAGCGACATAATACCTCATACATGACCTCATGACTCATGAATAGATAACCAATGACAAATACACTACAAGTACATACCGTCATGAGCATTTAACATGGATTTATCAATGAAATGCATAGTTGCTATCATAATATCCTATGGACCAACGACTGAAATACATGATTGTTATATCAACATTAGCCCATACATGTGTTTGTAATATAAATCCATGAAAATCCTCCATGACATGCCTAATACCATGATGACTCAGCATACTATTGACATGACTCTCAACCAATACATAAATATGAAAAAATAAAAGGTAAATGGTTGCAACAAGTTACATATAACGACCTACATATTGTTGGTCTAAGTCTAAAGTCTCATAAACATGTCATTTCAACATGTCCTCATGCTAGGGTAGTTGAAGATGATCAAACACGGTTGTAATAAGGCTGATATACATATATTTTCCAATCATATAAAATAAATACATATTTGCAAAGGAAATATGAGTGAAAATGAATAACAATATGAAGAACAAGCCATGATACCCAAGAATTAACAATTAATATATATCCAAAACCTTGACAAAAA
>APFE031281617.1:0-34698 GCA_000404065.3 Pinus taeda | reverse complement strand
AGCATTTACCCTCAAGAATCTTCAGCTTTCAACCTCCCCTACAATCAGCCCAATGCCTGAATTTATAGTGCAAATGGAGGAAGTTGCAGGTCCACCATTGAAGGGATAAGTTCCTCCTTCAATGGGATAAGCACCTCATATCATGGAGTTAGCTCCCTTAGTTATGGAATGGATGAACCAAGGTGGAGAAGACTTGCCAGCGTAATATTCCTTCTAGAAGCATCCAGAAGTGACCCAAGGTGAGTTTTTAAGAGCGAACTCATGCCTTTTTAACTTTTACAGGGGTTCACACCCATTACTTAACGGACAGAGCGGTCAGGTTCGCAGGGGACATGACCGTTGGGTGCGACACTGCAGGCAATGCTAGGAGAATGTGTGAAACTAGGATTTAAGATATTTTTAAGGTCTTTATCCCATTTTCAAGGATTGACATGAAGAGCTGAGGCTTAAGACTTGCAAAGGAGGTATGTATGAGTGGTGATGGACTCACACAAGCTGTAGAAAGTCATGGTGACAATTGTTTGTGTAATAGATTGCCCCCTAAAGTGAAAAGTCTGTAATAGATGAGGATAATTTTTTGATCATCTAAGAAGAGTGAAGGACTTTATCATTTCAAGGATCTTCCTGTGGATACCCTGGTTGGAACCTGTAAAAACATTCAACAAAATATATACATGTGAAAGTATCATCGCTGAGGTAGGCATTCCCATACTCAGATCAAAACTGACTAAGAACTATCTAAAACTGTTCTGGTACAGGAATGATTTTGTATTACATCACAAGTAGAAACATATGGACACAGTATGGGCGTAGCCATCTGTTTATGAATAGTCCACTATATAATGATAACAAAATTCCTTGCAGCCTGCGTGGTGGAAACTAGATCCAGGGTCTTCATTTCTACTTCCTGAACTAGTACGATTATATCCATGTGAATGAATGTGTCGAAGTCGAACATGGTAGAAACCACTTGATTACCAGTCAATGATGTAAACTATTAACAAGTGTGAGAAGAACCACCAGTAATGTCAATGGCCCTCAAAGTACTCAGTACAATCCATGAAATGTGAATGAATGAGTCGATGTCGAACACGTCACAGAATCCTTTGATTCAACGTTCAGATGCAACCTGTCGTCAAAGGTGAGAAAACCCTCCTGCCATTGAGCATGCAGATTCCCCAAGGGTACTAATGATTTCTAGAATCATCTTTCTAGATAATGAAGTCGGAGTCGAGGTTAGAAAGCGACCTGTTCATACAAGCCCAGAACACGGAAATCAGTAGATTCAAGTCTGAAAGAAAATATTATTTGGCAAGAACTAACTCAGGATGGTCATGATGATGACCAGATATTTTGTAGGTGAATGGTATTGCATAGACCTCTTGAACACATAACGACACGCAGATGGCGTTGGTGACAATTGACCCAAAAGCTAAATACCCGAAAACCAGCTGCAAACTTTCACTGTTGCATTGAATGAACTGCTAGGCAAATAATTTTCCCCAACCCAAGTGAAATTGAAAAAGTGTCAGTTTCAAAGTGATGGAAATATTTTCAAACACAAAGTACAAAACAAACAGGTTCATTTTTTTCTCTTCTTTTCCCCCACCATTTCTGGCAAGTACCTCTTTATTTTTTACAAGCTTGAGGAGGATAACATTTGCTTGGTTATAAGCTCATCCTTCAGATGAGTCCAACTTAGTTTAGGTTCGAACCCTAAGAAGGAGTGGCTCGTTCCTGTTTGTAATTGAACATGTCCTTTACTGTTAAATTTTAGCGAGTCCAGTATAGGAGAAACTCAGTGTTTTTCAATTTTAGGGAGTCAGAAGAAAAACTTAAGAAAACTCCATGGTTGTCCTTTTTCATAAATTTGTGTCTCCCAAGCCCGAAAAAGTATAAAATGATACTTGAGAGAACCTCTTGACCATTCCGATCAAGGAGTACTTTTCATAATTAGTGCCTTCAATCTGAAAAAGTAAAAAAGCGATCGAAAACACGTCGTTTTATTGCCAATATCGAACTCGAAACAACAAAAGTCCGGCAATCTTTTCATGTTTATATGGTCAGAAAAGAGTTGTGAGTGGACCGTCTTTTTAATTCCAATTTAACGAGTCTAAAAGAAAAACTTGGCAATCTTTTCATATTTACGAGTCAAACAAGAGCTTAAAGAGGACTCCTATGTGTTTTTGTTGAAAATGACCAATTCTCCCCAAATGCCCAATATTATGCACAAAAACTGCAAACATTACTCATATCTATTTTAAGAATAATAAAAATGTACTAAAAGTGACCTTTTCAAAGTAAAAAATAAATAAATTAAATTTATTTATTCAAAAAATCTTATAAAAAGGGCTTTTACAAGTTCATTTTCACCGTTTGGCTTTGGAATAAAAAGTAAGAGCTTTTGATAAGAAAACTTCCTGTGGAGATTGCGGAAAATCTGACTGCTGGAATCGAGAACCGTCTTTTCCAGGTAATCCACATCGTCCCTAAGTTGCATTTCATCCGTTTAAAATTTTGTTTTAGGCTTTAAAAGTTGATTTTTAGAGGAAACTTTGGGCAAAAAATCGCCCACGGCAGTTGCGCAGGTGCGCCATGTGGCCCCTGCGCACCCCGATTTTTCCGTGCACAAGGAAAATTCGGGGTGTTGCACCTGTTCTTAAGGAGAAGTGCACAACTATGCACTGTCTCTAAAAGGATGGGTACGAACCCCGCGGAATGTGGATTTAAAACCCTAATTTCTTCATTTTTTCCCCACATATTTTGAATTAAAATGTTCTAAACCACCTATTTTGCAATGTAGGTACACAAGATACTTGTTTGGTGGGAAAGAGAGCATGAGGATGTGGATCAAGCCGCATTACTCCATCCACCTTCATTACAGGCATTGAGAGCATGCGGGCTATTTAAATTTTGGACCATACCTGGCATGAGGGCATAGGTAGACTTTCTACAATCGTTGGTAGACAGGTGGAGCATGTAGGACCAGTGCTTCATTATTGGTGGCAGCCGGCTTGAAATCGAGCCGGAAGACATATACTTCTTGACTAGCTTACCCAAGAGAGGTGAGGAATTATCTCTATTCAGATCTAGGCCAGGTGGCCAATCTGTCGCTAGTCTCCGACTAGAGTTTTGTAATAACCAAACTGCGGACAAACGGATAGATGTTAAAACCATCTCCCGTCCTAAATTAAAAGTGATCGCATTTAATGTCACCAGACTCTGTGGGAGCGCAACATTGCATCTAGCTACCGGTTCCTAGATGCGCATGGCAGTAGACTGCTTCCGAGGCACCATATTCAACTGGTTTGATGTTGTATTGGCCAATGTGAAGGGCCAATTGACTAGGGCAAAAAATGGACAACTAAAGAACTTTGGATATGGTTATTTAGTTTTGAGCTTTGCCCTAGAGAGGGTACCTATGCTGGTTCCACAACAACTTACCGTTGAGGCTGGACTTCCCCGCGATCCTAGGGTTATGCGTTGGGTTGCAGTCATGGCCCGCCATCCTGAGGAGGGCACCAAGGTTGTTCGATTCACACCCGAGTATTTTCGTTGGTTAGAAAACCAACTCTTTGTGATTCAGGATTTTCCATATGCTGGGATGGATTATCGTGGTGATCCGGAAATGGCTCTTCCATTAGGAAGCATGGGATGTGAGGTAAATTGTTTTCACGTTTAATTATATATATATATATATATATATTTATAATATATATATATATTAAATTTATAGTTATATATATATTTAATATATATAGTTTAAAATCATCCGAAAACTAACAGTAAAAAGTTTTTAAATGCAGATGTGGGTCCACGGCGACCAACTGCTCTCCAACCTTATGATTGAAGACAGCCAACTGCCGTAGCACCGGCCCCACAAGACTAATCAGCAGAGACCTTGGCCGAATTGGAGGATTGTCTAGAGTGCTTGACAACAGATATTCTGGAGACCAGCATAGATGACATTCCTCTTAGGCTACAACACTATGTGATTGGGGTCCCAGGACCTTTTAGGAGGTTCCTTTGTAGGGTGGCCCGAGTAGTGGTGTCTTATCGTGATCATCACCAGTGATAGGATGATTGCCTTGTAGACTCATTTTTGGACTTTTTGTGCTATCATTTTTTCCGATCTATAAACTAGTCAAGGAAAAATTCGAAACTTTCAATCAAGTTTAATCAAAGTTTTGCAAAAGAGAAAAATGGGATCTAGCTCTCTTCAAGGATAGATCTTATAAACTAGTCAAACTCAGCAAGAAGACCAGAGATACCAGGGTGATCTAAGGCTCTAAGGCTTCTGACCTCTGAGTTATTACGAAGACCAAGAAAAAATCAATCCAAAAGGCAAAACTTCTAGAAAATCACTTCAAACGAGAATGCCAATGAAAACTAACTCACAAGGAACTTTTGTCAAGACAAGTGCAGATTTGGGCATGAACTAACAGCTATGGACAAAAACTAAACCTAACTAGGCGGATGGATCTTAGGTTTTTCAAACTTTTGACAGGGTCCGCAGGCTCCCAGTAGAACCAGGTGCGGTACTACTTTGTGTTATATTGTAACAGTGTGGACAGGTCTGCACTATACCTAACATAGAAGGTGCGGTCCTCTTCCAAAAATCAGAAAAATAAAAATCAAACCAGGATCTAACAAGTACCCAATCCCACACACATCAAGGAAAAATCAAAAACCAAAACTCAAGTTTCTCAAGTCAAAGAAAAGACAAATCAAAAACCAAAACCAAACCAGTCCCCCGTGGAGTCGCCAATTTGTTGGTTGGATAAATCGTTCTTACGGACAAGACCGATCTCCCTAGTATTGAATGATATCTAGCAACAAGCAGCACAAGCAAATCTACTTTCATCTTAACATGTTTCAATTCACAAATGAAAACTAAGAGGTGTAATAGAACTTACCTCGGTCCAACGCTTGTTTGTGGCAGCTTTTGTTTCAACAGCTTCAAGCAATTCTCTTTTAATAACCTACATACACAAACAAACACACATCAAAGAACACCTGCATAGATACTATAATAAAACATGTTCATTATGAAGATCAAGGAGCTCATAAAATAAACCATTAGAGACAGTTCATTGAGAAAAACAAACTTGATTGTATTAACTTTATGAATAAAAGAACCTTACAACCTTTTCCTTGATATTGCACAAGCTTTTTCTAGGGTCTAGTAGGAGTCTCCTCTACTTTGACAAGCCTCACTCACTTCCCAAATGAAATTAAAGGTATGTGATCTCTCCTCTCACAAGCTCAAAAACGAAGTCTAATTTCCAGCAGCATTTACCCTCAAGAATCTTCAGCTTTCAACCTCTCCTACAACCAGCCCAATGCCTGAATTTATAGTGCAAATGGAGGAATTTGCAGGTCCACCATTGAAGGGATAAGTTCCTCCTTCAATGGGATAATCACCTCATATCATGGAGTTAGCTCCCTTAGTTATGGAATGGATGAACCAAGGTGGAGCGAACTTGCCAGCATAATATTCCTTCTAGAAGCGTCCCAAAGTGACCCAAGGTGAGTTTTTAAGAGTGAACTTATGCCTTTTTAACTTTTATAGGGGTTGGTACCCATCACTTAATAGAGAAAGCAGTCAGGTTTGCATGGGACATGACCATTGGATGCAGTACCGTAGGCAATACTAGTAGAAAGTGCGAAACTAGGATTTGAGATATTTTTAAGGTCTTTCTCCCATTTTCAAGGCTTGACATGAAGAGCTGAGGCTTAAGACTTGCAAAGGAGGTATGTATGAGTGGTGATGGACTCACACAAACTGTAGAAAGTCATGGTGACAATTTTTTGTGTAACATGTTTCCACGATATCCCAAACTTCTATACCAAGAGATTGAATATAGGCTGTGATTCTTACCTTACAATAGATGAAGTTGCTTCCATCAAAGATTGGTGGCCTGATAGATGCCTCCTTTTCGTAGTTGCTCATGACGATAGATCTTCCTTCAAGCAATCAAGATTCTTCTAAAGGGCCTGCTTTGATACCAATTGTTGGAAATAATATTGAGAAGGGGGGTGAATCCGTATTATCAGGTCAATTATTTTTCACTTCACAATCAAATTTCTATACACTACTTCAGTTAGTAAAAACTGCATATGTACGGAACTGCAGCTAACGAAACTAGCGTATAACCAACAGACTTGTAAATTAAATTATTCATCAGATGTTGATCATTAATGTGTGCATCAAACCATATAAACAATAACCAAGAACAATAAAACATAACAGGTAGTCACACATAAGAACACAAGATATAAGGTGGAAACCCAATGTGGGTGAAAACCACCTGCTGCAATTCCTCTCTATCTTCTTTTAATTAGAAACTTCTTTTTACAATGTTTCTATACTGGTGCAGTCTTGTACCAGCACGTAGGGTACTACCTGCAGAAGGCTACAACCTTCTCCCATTCTCCAGCTTCTCTTGGAAGGTAGCTACAACCCCCTTAGCTCTTGTACTAGCTGAGGTACTAGTATATAGGTGCTGACCTACAGAAGGCTACAACCTTCTCTTTTCTTTCAGGGACTACGTTTCAAAATTTTTCAGACTAGATATATGAATAACATCAATCAAACATCAAGTATATATGCATAAACTAATCTTCTTTGTACAAACCAATATTGAATCAACCAATCACTTCTCAGAAAGCTATAACCAGAATACAGTAACAGTAACCAGAACCAATTCCTGAACCCAGAATATTGCAGCAATAAACATAAGTAGCTAAAACATATGTCATGAGATTTACGCTACTTCAATATGTGAAACCTGCGTGTATACGTTGATGTAATAAGGCCAACCTACATATACGCTGTTTTGAATTGATTAACTAGCGTGTATACGTGCCTCTGCTGTACCAAACCTGCGTACAGATCTATGAAAGATAATTTACCCTTTTCACTTATTCAAACATCAGTTATACCCAGATTATCAGATTTATAGATCAAGTCATGCGCCACATATGACAGATCAAAATCACACAA
This sequence comes from Pinus taeda, assembly GCA_000404065.3. Taxonomy (NCBI): domain Eukaryota; kingdom Viridiplantae; phylum Streptophyta; class Pinopsida; order Pinales; family Pinaceae; genus Pinus; species Pinus taeda. Next base: position 27,692 of record APFE031281617.1, on the reverse strand, counting down.
AGATACTACTATTCAAGCCTTAAGATCTTGAACCATTGATAGAACTTATAGTTCTTCTAGCTCTCAGGTTCCTCCTTGGTTCAGATCCAGCTATGCACCATAACCCAATTCTAGATCTTGCTCTTCATAAGATATTTAATGCTTCAGTGAATACTTTTGCCTAATGATCTCCTTCCCCTTTTATAGCCTTAGGCCTTACTCAATACCATCGTCCAAAAACATACAGAATCAATACCATGGACCCAATACCTAGGTTCAACACTTCGGACGAGATACCATGGTCCAAATACCATGGACTAAATACCAAGAACGAAAAATAAGTTTTCCCACATCTCTGCGCTTTTCCTTGCATGAAAGTGTGTGCATACGTATACACGCCTTTTGATCATCGCACCCGCATGTATACACGACTTAGTTAAGAGGAACCTACCTATATCTCTTTTGCTTTCATTCTGGGAGCTTGAACTGTGATCGGCCATCTAAGTGAGTTGCCATCAAGGACAACACCTGTGTCATAATGCCAACATGATTAGCCTTACAACAGTACCCACTTCTGCTGAGATTTGGATATTCCACTCCTAGAGGAGGAGGATTTTGATGATGGAGGTAAAAGACAAACAATTTTTAATTTTTTGATGTTTTTAATTATCTTTTAGATGTATTTGTTCATGACATTTTGGCTTTATGAACACGAATGTTGGACGAGAAAACCCTGCCAGGGTGTCCCCGATTGGGAGGTGCTTGGTAGTTTGATGTCGGTCCTTATTACAAGGGAAGCCACAATGAGGAGGCGATTGCGTGAAAGCTCAAGGGTTTGACCCATGGGATCCTAGAGTATGCGTAGATGGGTGATCTCGCACACCAATACTAGAGGCATATGGTGGGGGTGTCAGACTAGATCCGCTGACTACTGACTCACATAGTAGTTACATGCTATCATGAGAATCATGTTGTTTAGTGCATAGGTCTAGCATTCCACATTTTTCCTATGAGCCACAGATGTATAGGCCTTGTGAGCCACTGATGTATTTTGAACACACATTATTTTTTGGGGTTTTGATGTATTACAAACATTACCAGAGCACACACACACACACACACACACACACACATATATGTTGTACTTCCTTTCTTACCATGGTACAAATGTTTTTTTTTTTTTTGAGTTTTTACATGTTTTGAAAATGTATATCTAACACATAATTAGCTAATGCATTTGTTAATGTATTCATGTGTCTAGGAATATGATGATATGTAATGTAATAAAAATTTCTCTCTAGTAGACAAATACGTAGATACATTTTCAATATCTGAGGGTTTCTGACAAAATATTTCCTATTGAGTTGAAGGAAAACAAGTTGTGAATCAAGGTTGACAACCAATTTCTGGATGCCAAGAGTGATAAATTCTGACAATAATTCGATAATTGTGATATACTCAGTGATGTTATTAGTTGTTCGACCTATACATGTACCTTGAAGATCAATCAACTCACCATGGGTGTCATAAATGGCCCATGTCACAGATGATAGATTCTGGGTACTACGACAAGCATCATTAGCGAAACTGATGTGAAGAGACACTGACATCTGCAAAGCAGGAAAAACATAATAAGCATGAAAGATTCTTGCAAAATAACACACCAAAACACACTATACAAAAATCAATGACACAGTATTTTACAAAAGTAACCATGTAAGATGACCTAAGCATTGTACTTTTTGAGAGAGTCCATGCTTGGACTCTAGTAATCAATCAACATAGATGAAGAATAGAGTTTACCATTGTCATGATGAGTAAGCATTGACATAGACAAATAATAGAGTAAAAATCATATAAGATTGTTCCCCCATACCCCCTTGGCGAAGGAGGGTTATGAGTCATAAGATGGCAACCCCATTGAAATAGTGAACAATGGGTAAAAACTTGTGGAGGGAGAAAAAACCTGAATCCATGAAGAGATAAAGGTGCCCTTAGTTGAAATATCATGTAAATGTCAAGAGAAATTAACATGTCAATAGGTAGTGGAGAAGAGAAATTCACAAGACACATAGTCTTGACCGTTGGGTCATAATCAAGCCACGGGGAATGAGAATAGGCATCGAGAGATTTTCTCAAAACATGATGATTAGAGGATAGTGAAAAGGAAGCTAAAAATATTTCCATGAAATCAATGTCGGCGGGACTTAATGGCATAACCTCGCTCCATGTGTTGACAAGATCTGGCGAAGGAATTACCCATGGAGCAGACTTGATAGAAATCATGTTGAAAGGGGCAGCATGAGGAGGTGGGAGTGGAAATATGCCCATCAAGGCAGGATCTTTGGGAAGTCTTGCACCCACAATCTCATAAGGAGCACTAGTGTACTTGACATACATAACATTGCCATCCGAGGAGGAAGAGGCAAAGAAGGATAGTTGGTCAATTGTGACTATCTTACCCAGATGGGGACAATCAATCAGATGGAAAAGGGAGGAGGCTACAACATGCATGGCATGGGTCCAGCTTCGACTGAGTAGAAGATTTTAGTTGAGATTAGAATCAATGATATCTACTTCGACATCTACCATCTTTCCCTCCAATGTAATGGAAAGGTTCGGAAGGACACTGAATGGTTGTGAATCACACCCGTCAAAAGCTTCCAGGGTGTTAGGGGATTGGCTCAGAGTAGGAGAACCACTTGCCTTCCAACAAGAAAAGACATGATGCAGGTAGAAGCACCTTCATCGATGACAGTCCTATGAATGCTTTTCTCATTTATGATTACCTGAATGAGAAAGGAAATTTGATGAGGTAAATGCAAAATGTGGTTTTCTAGGTCAAAACAGATGTGATTAGAGTCAGTTGGATCAATACCCTGAATAGCTGATATTAACGATATTGACTGAGAAGGAAAACATTGAAGGACGTCAAGAGCAGACATAATTGATGGTGCTTGAGCCAAATCTTCAACAATGTTATAATGTTGAGTGGCTCGAGTGTTGGGATTGTACGAGGCCTTTCAAGGCACACCTTGAGAAGGTTGTCGAATGGAGGAATTAGGATTAGGTTGCTCTATATCGAGAGGACTAGAACTAGATGGGGTGGAAGAATAAGGGGTACCTTCTTTCTCTTTCCCTACCAACGAGGTAGGAGTTTGTTAATATTTTGACCTCGTAGCCATGTTGATCGGGGTACTCATCATGAACACTTGTGAAACCAAGCAAGCAAATGACTGACGTTGGTATACCATTTGCGTCTGCTGGGATGGAAAGGGTTCTTTCAGAAGAGCTGGGGTCCCTTTGAGCAAACGACTAACTTCAGAACATTTGGGACAATCCTTAGTATAGTGATCGACCTCACAGATGAGACATGGATACTTGGGTTTCCGTTGGGAAACATCACCAAAATATGATTTAGGAGGACCCTTTTTTGGGGCATCAACTTTACCCTTGACTTTGGCTTTCTTCTTACCTTTAGAGGATTTATGTACTGTAGTAGAATGGATAAAGTTGACCTCCAAGGTTTTACCAAGGTCTGATACATTGCGAGAGGAATCATTGGGAATAGTGTTGGAAACCAACTTCTGTTTGGAAGAAGATTTTGCAAGGGTCTGAGTCACTAAACCAATTATTCCATCATCAGGAAGGGTAGCTGGAGACCTAGATGTTGTCATATTAGACGATGGTCTGGGAACATTGGGTAACACATCATATAACATGTCGGACTGTGAATAGACAAGGTCTAGATACTGGGCATGTGCGATGGCTTGTTCCTTAGTGACGCATCCACCCATAGCAATGTCCTCAACAATTTGATTAACAAATGATTAGGTAAATTGCTTGGTAAACAACTAATCAACAATTTCAAACTTAATCAGATGGTCCCTACATCTCCATTCATGGATGTGATAAGAGATGTGAGTCATAATGTCTTGATTGACCGATGTTAATAGATGGTTACCAGTTTCATAGTGAACAGACAACTGGAAATGTGTGGGAAAGGCCATGGTGAGAGTGTTAAATTCATGATAGGTATTTTGAGGTAGCTCGATATACCATTTGGTTGCAACCCCTGTAAGAGTTCGTTGGAAAAGATGAAGACAAATGTAATCATCAGTGTAGGAATTCGAGGAGCACCAAAGGTGATATGTCATCACGTGGGCTTAAGGATTCTCTTTCTCTTTTCCTTCAAACTTTGGACAATCACTTGAAATCGTGGACAGAACTTGAGGTTGGTATGGTGAATGAAGAATCGGGTCATTTGTGAGTCTAGACACATATGGCAATTCTAGTGTAGCCAAGAATGGCAATTGAGTATTGAAAGGTATTTGAGGTCGATAAAGGGGCCCAACTGGCAGGGCCCATCCTTGCTGGTAAGGATTTTGTCCATAAAGTGGAGAATTTTGTCCTAAAGGCATTTGATTTTGCCCCCACTGTAAGTTACCTTGCCCATAGGGAGGATTCTGACCTTCAAAGCCTTGAAACTACTCGGCCAAAGGTTGTTGATAAGCAACATACTTGTTAAAAGGTTGTTGAGCCTGCTGACCTTGGACACATGGATTTTGCACCTAATGTCCATGAGCATAAGGGTTTTGGACCTAGTTTGCCTGGATGAACAGGTTTTGTACCTGCCTCCCTTGGATGTAAGGATTTTTCACTTTTAGTCCTTGGACATATGGATTTTGGACTTGTTGTCCTTGAACAAAAGGAGTTTGAACCTATTACCTTTAGACATAAGGATTCTGTGGTTGCTGCTACAAGACTTGACCCTAGCCTTGCCCTTGCAAGGGTTAACCTTGTTGATATGAATATAAGGGTTACTGCTACCTGGGTTGACCTTGTTGCTTCAAGGGTTGATCTTGCACTTGTAAAGGTTTTCCCTGCAGTTGTAGAGGTTGACCTTGCGAAAGCATAGGCTAGGAGGATTATGGTGCATATTGCATTTGTGACTGCATGGTTTTCTGCAATTTTTGTGAGGGTTGCCCCTGTGATTGTTGCAGTTGTCCTTGCTGCAGCGTGATCTAACCTTGTTGCTACATGGATGGCCCTTGCTACAATGAAGGTTTCTCATGCTATTGCAAGAGTTGTCTCTACTGTTGCATAGGTACTTGAACAATTCTTAGAATGACAGCTTGAAAGTTCTAGAACTGTATTTGGCCATACCCACCGAGCGTGATGGACAAACCTAGACATAAGGTCCAGGCTGAGGGATGTATGACATATTAGCCATCACTTGTGAACCATATGGAGCATAAGGAGGTTGGTACTGACCTTGAGCCATATTGGGTTATTGCTACTAGACGTGACTTGATACAGACAGATCAACATTGGGCTATTAGTACTAGACATGACTTGACCCAGACAAACCAACAATGGGTTGTTCGTATTAGACATTACTTGATCCAACAAGATCAACAGGTTTTGAAATGGTACCCGAGGAGGGTTGATTCATCCCATCCATGTGAGGTTGTGAGCCATTCACATTGGTTGTGCCAGACATCATAGAAACATTCAGACTCTACCCCCTAGGTGGTGGGATAACCTCCCCAATTACTGGAGCGATCAAAGAACTAAAGGGGACATGACTCGAGATCGTTGGTTGAACTAGACGGCTTACTTGGACTGATGAAGCAAGAGGATTGGGAATGGTGGGTTGCGCTAGGACTAAAGTAACTACATAGATTACCATCTATTGGGAGGTTGAGTTATGAATGAATGGACCTGTTGTAGGATTAATAGCGCTAGATACCCAAATAGGGTTGTGATAAAATGATGAGGCAGTAGGCATGCCTAAAAAAAACTAAGAAAAAGTCAAATAATTACGTGATAACTCAGGATGAACACTAGTCAGGATGCTTCCCGTGTAAGCAAAACCTTTAGGAGGGAAAGGATATTCATGCTTCTCAACTGCTCGTGGAGTGGAAACCTCTGAATGACCCAGAGAGGAGATTGGGATTTTTCCTTCTGATTCCACGGGTGAAAATAGATTATGACGAACTACCGAAGATGTTCCAGGGGATAATTCAAAAGGAATACCCAACTGATCGTACGGACTATTCATATGTTGAAGTGACATCACAACAAGATCGAACAAAGGATTCAGAGGATAAATAGCTAGTCCAAGATAACCTTCAGAAGTCGTAGAACTCTTGGGAGTTTGGATAGGGTTATCTATAGATTCTAGGCTAATGTCAGAAATTGACCAAGTATCTGAAGGGGGAGGACGACATTACAATGGTTGGATACTCAGAACAATTCCAAGCTCAACACCTTGGTCCTCAAGCGACTGTGGAAATTCAGGAAAAGGCTTCTCGGACAATCGTTTAGATAGAGGAGAGGAAGAGGAACTAGGTGAACTAGTTGTTTCAACCACGATGATTTTATCTTGAATAACCAAAAGAGAGATTAATTTCAGGGGCTTTAAAATGTATTTAAATGTATACACATGATGTGCTCTAAAAAATACTAACAGGGATGTTATAAGATCACAGGCAATAACTTTTTAAGATGCAAAAACAAACGGGTGCACTTTCATGTTTTAAGAGTCAAGAATGAAGCAAAGGTGGCTTTATGACGTTCTATTTGAAACGAGCTGAAAGGACAAGTGCTCGAGTGATATTTTATATTTAGGGAGTGAAAAAGATCAAAATGACTAGTTAGGATGATCTAGGTAAAAAGGATTACCAAGTAACCATGAACTGTAGAATACCTCCCAGTGAATCGAGAAGTACGGGCAAAAAATCTCTCCAAATGCTATGCTCGGTGTGTCATGTTTACAAGGTGGTAGACTTGACGTCCTATGGATAAATTATTGCAGCCTAATGGAGTATCCCTTTATATACTTGATGATAGGGGGACCACAAGTCGGTACTAGCATTGTCTAGTGCCGAATCGAATAACAACTGCTAGGTTTTAAGTCACCAGAACAGGCATCTAGCCTAGACCTTCTAAGATGTAATTGTTAGATTTCAAATGCGCCTTAGGTTAATTGAGTACATTTTAGAGTTTATCTTGAAATTATGTCTTAGTTTTTAGGCCTTATCGATGTGACTCAAGAACACCTATATGCAGTTAAATGAGACAAGACCCTTTCAACTCGATGAATTGTCTACGCTAATGAGAGTAGAAAACACACTTAAATGAAACAAAGCAAGCAATTGAAAGCAAAATTACTTTTTCGCTATTTCGCCTTTTGAAAACAAAATTATGAAAAAAATCTTTCCAATTCCTAACTTTCCTATCAAATGCACTTCAGGTAGTCCTTTCACTAATAAATAGAATTCATTTCTTTTCCAGTCCAAGTGACGATGCAACTCTAGCTTTCAATGATGCTAACTAACGTAACATATTGATTCAACAAACTAGAATTATGTATTATTCAATGAAATGACGGAATGAATCTTTCACAAACACTTGAATGAAATATTCCAAATAAAATCAATCACAAGAAAACAAAATGCACAAAGAGAATTCCTTTCAAAACTAATGAAGCAAAGGCTGAACCAAAAACAAGATAGGCAATGTGATCTATGCCTGAAAAGAGACACTGAAACACTAAACACAACTTCTCAGATTTGTTAAATGGAAATCAAAGCAATAAAAGGACTAATCAAACGAAATGTAAGGAGAAAATATGACTATCGACTTGACTTTCTGAGTAGGAAAATAAGTGAATGAGTGACGACCTAGAAGCCCTAGGGTTATACAGCATCCAAGAACTCAAGAAACCAAGTGAAGAGAATGAAAATCAACCGATCATACAGACTAGCCTAAAAGACCTTTCCAACCAAGGATAACATAGTCAAAACAAGCTAAGAAACAGAAATCAGAAGGGAAAGACACACTAGCTATGATATAGGGTAAACCCTAATCTTCACCTACAGGAATCAACGCGACTGCCTAACTGACAACACACACAAAAAGGAAGTTGGAGAAACTATTTTTGAGAAACTTGTGCTAATTGGCATGAATTTCAGAAAAATAAAAATGATGACCCAGGATTCAAGAAAAAAAAAAAAATTCAAAGGCTAAGACCAAACTTTCCACTGTAAATTTTAGGCTTAGAGTAGTAAACCAGGCAAAGAAGAGAACACTAAAGGGAAATGGTGTTGCTAGAAAATTTCACATGAAACCATAAAATGCCAATCAATCAATAGAAGGATTAGCTCCCCAGTATGGTTGCCAATTTGTGGTGCAGGTAAATTCTCAGTGTAGACACAACAATTCCTCTAGCCCGAGAGAGTAGGTCTAGCCACAAACAAACAATCTATGGAAAATTTCCTTACGCTAGAATCAATTAATAGGGCATATTGCTTAGAACGTTATTCCGCTTGGTGATGATCCTGCTTCCTCACTCTAGCTATATTCTGTTTCCTTCCTTCAAATAACTAAAACAAGCAAACAACAACAACAACAAACATGATAGCATACAATATTGTATTTAGCCTACTTAATAGGTCAAGGAACATTAAGCCATAAAGTTGTAAAATGACACTTCATGTAGGAAATCAATCAATAGTTGCATTTATATAAATCAGAAAGAGATTACAATCGATGCCTTGATGTTGCCGGTCTCCTCCAACATATCTAGGTTCCCACACTTCTACTAGCACTTCATGGATAGCCCTAAAATTGGAATTTTGAAGGCCTCTTTCCCTCTAGTCTCAAACCAAACCAAAATCACACTATTCTTGCTCAAACATACACTAGAAAGATACAAACTCTAGATGACTTGTTGATTATTCAAACTAACTCCCACACTCCAACTAGCTTTTTCTTGGGAAAAAGAGAGATTTATATAGCTTGGATGGATGGGAGATGGTTCCTTTTATCATGGGAGAAGGTCTTATATCTTAAGGTTGTTCCATCCTAATATGGGAAAGGAGCCCAAACTGATTTCCTCAGCTCTCTCTGACCCAACCATCTACTAGACTTCTGTTACAAAGATTCTAGACATGGAAGCTTCAGATCCTTATTTAAAAAACCTTCCAAAAGAGCATCGATGCAACTGGAAAAGGGTTCACTCGCTCCGACCAACGTGAGGGTTAATTTTAACCTCTATAAATCAATTCTAGGAGAAAATTGGTTAGTAGCGACGATCTTGTAAACTGGGATAGAAGAAATATTCTTGGGAAATGGTGTAAAGGGGAATTATTCTACCCATGAAGAGGGACATACTGGGAGTTTCTTCATGATGGAAAAGCATATAAGGTACATTGTAGAGGTCCTCCGAGATTGTAGATGGGGAGTACAAGGACAATGAAAAAATGTTGTGTAACACATTACCACCCCGCAAGCCAATAGACATGCTGGTTCAATTAACCACATTGTAAAACACATGATCCAAAAATAGTCGGGGCACACAAAAGAATTTGGTGTATTTTTTTACTTTTTGTGCTTTAGGCATATTGAAAGTCAACTAAAACCTCCACTGGATTCACCCTTTCTTATTTCACTTATTGAGTCAAATCCATACTTTTAGTTGAATCAATAATTCCATCACTTTAATCAGTTGTGCAACTCATACCTAATACATCCATCAATGAGGAACACTTGTTATACCTCTCTCAACTAGACAAGACCAACCCCAACACTATAATAGATAGTGAAATCCATAAGAAGCATGTGAAAGAAAAATATGACAAATCTATCTATGCGCATGCATTTACTAAAGGTGACTTGGGTTAGGTCTATGACCAAGACCATGGAAAGTTACATGCTAGTAATTTAAAATGGCTATATTATGGATGATACATTGTTAAATGATTTCTTAGGAAATGAACCTTTGAGCTAATAGAATTCAAAGAAAATCCTCTTTTTGAACTCTACAACAATATCTATCTACAAAGACATTATGCCTAAGACCCTTATCCTTATGTTGTTATGTAAATTATGTATTCAATTGTAGTTTATTTTGTTTTTATAACCTTTCCCATGTCTAGATTATGTTTTATTTCAGTCTCCCATTTCCTACATAAATTTCATAAAATAATTACTATTATGTAGGATACCTTGATAGTTCTAGTTGTAGTTCCTCATAGCTCATTGCAACTTCTTGGATCATCTTCAAATCCAATATTTCATTGTTATATTTGGGATGATCCTCTCTCGAATAATCCACTAACAACATTGCAAAATATATTGTTTTCATACAACTCCTCACTGGAGCCATTTCCCTTAACATACACTAAATGATTTGCATGATGTGATTCTCATGTTGTGTTGTGACAAATTATTATTTCTTACTCTGTGTACAATTCCTACCTCTATCAAAAGTATTTTAGGGTACATTTACCTATTTTTTTCTTTGTTTTTGTTAGTTATCAATATGTTCCAAATGAATCTAAAAAATTACTAAACTCTTTGGAAAACTAACTATGATTTTTATTGGCATCTGGAACACCTTTAATATATAAATGGAAAACACGTGTACCATATCGATATATATATATATATATATAAACAAATCAGGTATATAAACACACATATTTTACATCCAAACATAAAAGAACACTACATATAGATAGAAACTAATAAGTTAAATTGATGCAAGTTTCAAAAATTTCGCTCTTAGGCATATACATATCATAAGGTTCCCAAAACTATAACATTTTCTAAATTGTAGGTTTTAACCCTATATAGAATTAACTACAAATGGATTCTTAAAATATAGAAAAAATATACAATGGAGAGAACATAAAATTGTAAACAAATATTTTCTCCTAGAACTCAAGTGAGGAAACCAAATTGATTTTTCTTTATATTGCTTGCAATGTTACAATACACACACACACACACACATATACATGTCGAATAATTCATAAAACATAATCCATTAAACTTGGATTAAAATATAATTATAGTTCCCTTGATTGGATCTACAAAATACCATGGAAAAAAACCATCGTGCCCAAAATCATGTGCAAAAACCATGCATGAAACCATGGGTAAGTCTTCCAACCATATTTGGGTCCAGGAAACTATTGTTCGGTTTACATGAAAACCAAATTCCTAAGGTGTTTCCCCAAACCCTGTGTAGGGTGGGTTTTGCCCCTTGCAAACCCTGTGGTAGGGGGGCTTTCGCCCCCATGAAACCCCCATTGCACTTCACACAACATAACAACACACAGGGCTAGTCATGGAAAGAATATAACACATACCCAACATTCTCCCACTTGTTGTTTTCTTTTTGCACAACGGGCTACATGAGTGCATAGTCATTGGTCAAGGGCTACAACACCCATTATTTCTCTACACCAAGAAAAATTGTTAGTGCTGAAAGAATTTGTCAATGCATTTGCAACGTTCTTCAAAGTGTCCACCTTTACCAACCACACCTTTTTTTTCTTCAACCATATCCCTCAAAAAGTTATACTAAACATTAATGTACTTTTTCATCGAATGATAAGTAGGATTATTTTCCAAGGGAATTGTATTTTGGTTGTCCTAGTTTATTCTTATATCTCACTATACAAACCACATACTTGAACAAAATATCTACAACCAAACAACTTACTTGATTGCATGAGTGGGTACCATGTATTCAACTTTTTTAGTTGAAAGTGCCACCAAATAATCTCTCTTTCTCATCCAAATAAATTCTCCTCCAAATAGGTTAAATGTAATAGCCCTGAAATTAAAACATGTAATTAATTAGATTAATCATGCGATTTATAATCAACACACAATTTATCAACTAATTGACATCAAATTTCAATAAATGAGTAGAGACTACTTGTGGCGATGATGCTTCTCACTTGTAATTTAAGGGTTGAATGCTAGTTGAATTTTTCTAACTGTAACAAAGTGTTGGGGACGACTCTCCACCCAACAATAGGCTCAGTTGCGCAAAATCTTGCTACAACTAGCCACCCCCCAGTCCTCAATCAATGTACTATTGCCATAAATTCTTTGTCTCACAACACTATTCTCCCAAGAGAATGGATGATGGAATTATGGAATGATGGAATGCCTCTCATCTTCCTCCCCATCTATTAAATAGAGCAAACATTGGAAGGGGGACCACATGCACACTCTCCATGAGTCAACATGCAACTTTACTGCCTTCTTGTTTAATTCTTTTGTTTTTACTTTTTGATAGCTTTACTAATTTTTACTACTTTCTTATTTTATTTCTTATTTATATTTATTTAGAGCATGTAATTAAATTACTTTATTATTATTTATAATCTATTATTAAGGGACTTACATTTATTTTGTTATTTATTACTTCATGTAACAATCTTGACACCCTCTGTTGAACTAGTATAACCAGCAGGCATCGAAATTTTCGCAACACCCGGAAATACAAAGGAATCTCTGTGCTTTATCCCATTTTCAAAATCAAGCATAAGCCTCCTTGGTCTGTATCCTAGTCCAAGGCTAGCCCCAAGGCTCACGCCTGACTCAGACCTCATCTGCCCCAAGGCAGGCATCCGATATAGTTCTCAATGTCACCGAGCATCTTGCAAGGTTGGACCACTCCCTCCACAACTTGCTAAGGTGCACAACCCCAGGCATCGAAGTCCTTAAATCCCTACCAGACTTCAGCATCCCAATACAATACTAGGCACCTAGCCTTCAATATCAGGCACTTGGCCTCCTCAAGATGGTCCCATAGCCCCTCAAGAGCTATCCATCAAGAGCTATACAAGACAAAGGAACCACTGGCATATGTAGTGTTGATTGAGTTTGTACCCAGCCCATATGGTGTTACATATTCTCCCTCACAAGTATGGACTCCCATGAGATCATCAAATAAAGCACCCCTCTTGGTCCATTTGTGGAGTTCCTATCAGTCACCACATCTCAACATGCAACCATTGCATTAGTTATAATCATAGTATCATATAAAATAATCTACATGCCAAGTCTTGCATGTCATCATGAAAACATAACATCATTGTTAATCACAACATTCTAAATAGTAACCAACTGCATGCTCATGCATGCCATAAAACTTGCATGAAAATACCACATTCTTCACTTTATGAAATACCATCATAAGTTATAACATCAACATATCTTTATCAAAGATATATCATGACATCATAGAATAAATGAACTACATGTCAATATACATCATATCATAACATCATGATCCCTATGCATATCATATCCATCATGAGCATACAACATCATTACCATAACAAATAAATAAATAAGCACCACATATGCATCATTAACCTCTCATGAGAACTATATCCATTTATCACATACCATCACATCATGAAACATCATTAATATCATAACCATATCAATACTTATCATATACAAAACAATAATACACTATAAGCATCCTTATCATGCTTCATAAAAAAAAATAGTTTCATTTGTTTGTATAAACAATGAATACCAAAAATAAGATTATTCAACATTCCTCTTGACATAAGTTATCTCACCAACACTATTAATTTCATGTTTTCATCAAGATACCAATTACTTTTCAATAATCATTTCCAGTTCTTTCAACTAAGAAGTTGTCTATTTACACAATAGATATACTAATTTAACTATGTATTCAAATATCAAATGGGCCTCATTATCTTGAGACTTAATGTCTCATCATGTAATCTTCCTTCCCAAAGTAATTTTATTGGAATTCATTGTTAAGATATTATTGGCCAGAAAATCATTCCCTAAATCATCAATCTCAAAACTAAAATCCTTTGGTACCCTTTGGATTATTGATTCCAAGGCCACTATATGCAATTTCATTAAACATTTGGTCATCATGATTAATTTTATATCATGCTATTTCACTTGTCCAAAAGCTTGTTGATCCATGGTGATTTATACATCACTTAATAATTATCATTTTCATCCTAAACCAATAATATCATACAATCCTAAAATGATTGACTTATCTCATCAAGTTCCCACCTCAATACCACTTGATCACATTATCATAGCTTCACCCTTCTTCAAGTTCGACAAGAGATTCTTCCACTTAATTTTTTTCTCATTAAATACTATATTTAGTTTAGAGTTTGAAATTGTTGGAACACTACTACCATTATTGTCCATGAAAAGTTTAAATGTGTGGTGTATTGTGGAAACTTCTTTTATGCTACGGTGCTCTATGTGAAACAATGAGTGTAGATTAGTCAAGTACAACCTCTATTAGTTGACTCTCACTTTGTCAATATGTACAAAATAATTCTCACACTCTACTTATAAAATTTCTGACAACATTCCTTCTTATACTTCGACTGTTATTTTTGACTATTTATACTTTCAAACATTTTGCTAGTTTATCATTAGTCATTCCTCAATTACAAGCATTCTCAACTTCCTATCCTGGCACTTTTAAACTATGTATATCATCACTATGACCTTTACTAATCATGTTGCTTGGTTCAATCATAAATATCCTTAAGAGAAATTTCTTCTTGATGAAACATCCCTTCACTTCCTCTTACCAAATATTCATAGATACAATTTATTTTTCCCCTACTCTTGATTATCTAGTATCCCATATCTACTAGCTTCAACAATGGAAACTTCTTCAGTTTTAAAAACATGTTATCAATTTCACTTTAATTTCTCACCTCCAATCATTGTAGTTTCTTTTCCTTATCTCTTAAATTCATAAAATTAATACACTTTGCACATGTTGTTAATACCCTATAAATAAATTCATTAAGGTGGCTATCAAATTGAATCCACTCCACTTATCATTTCTCGTTTTAAGGCATAAAAAAAATAGAATTTCCTAATAATACATTCTGATGAGATAGCACGTAAGTGTTCTTCTTCACCTGCCACTTGGGATTGATCCATTAACCTCTTGATGGACCCTACTTAGTGAATTAATATCTTTGTATCTTAAGTTACACTATTTTAGAATTTCTTCTGAAGTCTGTGGATTAATATCTCGAGCTAATTAATAGATTTAGATTTAAGTATTCTTTTTTTTAGCTCTTTTTATTTTAATAATTAAATTCAATATAAATTAAATAGCTTTCTGTAGTCGTTGATGTCCTTATCGGTGACCTCTTCAGTTTCACATCACATTCGAAGTAAAATATTTATTTTTAGTGCCATATAGTCCTCGTGATGGACCAATGCATAGAATTAAACTTCATAGTCCTCGATAGATCTACCATTCTACCGTACTGTATGGAAAGCCCCCACATCGCATCACCTTTGGACTACATGTAAACTTATGGTGCCATGTCATCTACAACATAATTGTATGGCAAATTGACATGGAAAAACTAAGGAAATATTCATAAACCATATCTTCATACCCAGTCCTCAAAATTCAATGAAATCTATATTGTTGAAACACTCTGGACAAGGAGATGGCAATGGTGGCCTCAAAAATTACTTAAAGTTGAGAGAAGAAAGCAAAAAATTTATGATCCATATCACCTCAAGGCAACCCAAAAAGTCGGGTGTGTCACAAATGGCAATAACATAACTATAAGTATAATACAGAGAATCAAGGCTTGCTAACCAAGTATGGATCCCATATACATGCTTTATATTTTGGGTTCTATGGACAGTAAGGAATAGGAAGTTCAATTACGACATCCTATTCAAAGAATCCAATTTGGGGAAATTTAAAAGGGAAATAATGCAAACAACAAAAGCTACATATAAAGGGGGGGATCCAATGATAATGGGCCAATCTTCTTAAATCATAAGGTATTGCACTCAACAGATTCTCTGAGGACATGAAATAGGCATATTCAAGAATGGTCAAAAAATTTGGCGTCCGTGCCTTCTAGGATGACTCAAATACAATATCAATAGTTCCTGTAAATTAAATGTAGGTCTAGGTATATTGTGATAGCCCTTAACAAATATCTAGGTAGCAAAACAATTAATCAAGTTGAACTATAAACTTTAGTTTATGGGATCAGAAAATCCCTAAAACAAATCTTTAGGAAAACTATTTTGAAGGTGACTCAGATCTCATAATAGATCACCTCAATGGGAAGAGTCAAAATCACTCTTTGAAAATTGGCAGGCAGTTGACGTGGAGCAACAATACCACAACGAATTTTGAACTCTATAAATTCAATCATGACAAAAGAATCTCCAACCAATTAGACTATTGGCTTGCTAATATGGAAAACATCACATAGCAGACAACCCAGAGGTAAGGGATGAATTTTCAACCCAGAAGCAAACCAACTTTGCTGAAGATAGTGAAACCTCTAAATTGTATACACTCTATTGTCAATACCTTGGACATGAATTACTCATGGAAAATGAACAAGTAGGGTTCTTAATTTCCTCGAACCACTAATCAATGATGTTCTCATCTGTCGTCCACTGGTCGATATTGAGGAGAAGTTTATAAATGAACCTAAAAGAGCAACCACAAACATGTGACAATACCTTCTGACAAATCAATAATCTCAATTACTCCAACAAGCTTTTGCCTAAATATTTAAAGGTGTTGTTCGTATTGGTTTCAAATATGTGTTGAATATTCATAGCTATATATTTGTTGTTTTGAATAAGATGACGGGTTTGTTAATGGGCCATATTGCTTATTGGGATAACCAAGATAGTAGTTTTGAGTAGCAATTTAATAAAGCCAACATTTCTCCTACTATCTTGGATGTATATGCATCTCCTTTGACAGAATTTTATATTAATAATAATAAAAATTTCTTTCTAGAAAAAATAGGTGTTGTTTGATATTTTAATCTTTAAGTTGTGCACCAGTAAAAATAAAATTTCAATTATTAGAAAACATAAGCTAGTTGGAAATTTGCATATATTATATAAACAATGTATTGTTGCTTATTTTTGTATTTACTCCATTATTGTCAAGCTCATTTAAGAAGTTGAATTTGTAGTAAGCATTAAGATGTGGAGCAAAATTCATTGTATGTACATCATAATTGTTGAATTAGAGATGGATAATGCAAATTCAAAGATGGATAAACACGAATTCCCTTCTCTGGGGGATAGTCTTTTACAAGTTGTTTCCCCTCCTTTTCTCTAGCACCCAAGGAGCATCAATTTATGTAGGGGATGCCCATTATTAATATCGATACCCTAGCATGCATTCACTCCAAAAATTCAAAATGCAGGCACATAAGGTCCACACATAAATTTTTATACCAATGAAATTTAGGGTATAATCTTGCATAAGACCGGGACCAATCCCTTCATATGTTTTACTTATTCGGTGCCCTACAATTAAAATTTCTATTTCAACATAGTTGTGGCTATCAAAAAAAGTTGTTACAAACTTATGTGCACTAGATAGTTTTAAGCACACTTCAGATACCTCAACTAGAGTTGCAGTGTGGTTTTATGAAATGCTGTCATGGATATCCCATAGTCACCATCTTCCCCTATATGGAGGATACACTTACGACATTGCACACTATTTGAAAAACTATGTTATATCATTTGTTACGGACTTTGGGATGCAAGAAATTAGGGGTTAAGTTCGAGACCAACTAGAGAGACCCCTATCACCACAATTTCAGAGAATGGTATAGGGTGTTGTCATATGAAAATAACCTAGGTTCAAACCACGACAGTTGGGGAGTTTGTGTGTGACTGTGAGAGAGATGAAGTTAAAAGGATACTCTACTCTAGTAATTAAAATCTAGTTATAGGTAGTTAACAGTGAAAACAAAATGCAAGAGTTGCTTTTCACAAATAAATTTTTTGTGAGCAATGGGGGATTACCTGGCATCTCTATAGAGGTTAGGTGACACTGTAGTGTACTCATTTATAGGAGACATCTCAGGAATTCCCACTTTTAAAAGGGGATGTCCCTGAGTCATTTTCTTACAAGTTACAATTGTCTAAAGAATAATTGATAGTGATATCTAATGATGTCCGAATAAAACTTAGAAAGTTGTCTCAACATAAAATCGAAATTCGAATGATTGTGAAAATTAAGCTTTAGAATACTGTGAAAATTTAGATTGGAGAGATGTAAATATTTCATACCAGCCTGAGTCAATAATCAGGAAAAAAGTTCGACTCATCTTGAAATGGAATGAGGGGCACATAACGAACAAAGATACTAAAGTTACCATCAATTGCACAAAGTGGATAGAGCTAGAATATAATCTAGAGGATCCTGATTCTAAGTCACGTTCCTAACTGAGAAAGACTACCTAGAATTGCATCTATCAAAATATAAAAGAACGACATAGTGAGTCAAGGATTCCTTTGTGGAAAGTCAAGGTTTCAATAGTAGAGGTTTCATGCCCTGTACATTATAAAGAAACCCTATGTCACCACATTCCCTCTGGCATTTATACAAGGGACCAATGCTTGTATCTCTTCTTACTCATCTGATTACTTCCTATTTGATGGATCATTATGAGCATATTATCATATGAAGCATGTGGTAAATCAAGGAGAAAAGGAGAAAGGAAAATCCATGATAAGAAGTAAGAGCATTTAGAAAAAGCTAATCATGTGGGCTAAAATCGAATTAAAGCGTGTAGACCTCTCTGACTTTGCTATTGTGATTTTTTTTTCATTTATTACCAACAACAAAGAAATGGAGATCGAAGAGATTACACATAAATTTAACAGAATTGAGGAGAATGAGTATATCATACCAGGCTTAATTTAAATCTTATAATTTATTAAGAATTGCATATCAAATTAAATAATTATATAAAATAAAAAAAACAAATAAATTCCTACAGATCATCACTGACTAATCTTCTGTAATTAAAAAAAAAAAAAATCATATCTACGAGGACTCTACTAGGATTCTAAGACAATCATTGATGGCTTTCCTGGTATATCTTGTTTTGACTCTCCAAAACTTTGGGGATGGAGGGAATGAATCAAGACTTTACTTTGGAATTTTAGAGGATCACCATGGTGCACATCTACAGAGCATCAAACACGACTGTTCATGTTCTTTCTGAGCTAAGACTGTTCACATTGACATGTGGACCAAGAAGAAACAATCAATGCAAAGTCCAGGGTGAAAAAAATATTATGAATTGTAGCACGTTTTCCAATTGCAAATTATAAGTTGTCCCCATGGATCCATATAAAAAATATACATAGATATATAAAAAAACCGATCCAAGGAGATATAATCCATCATTCTGGGAAATGAAGAAGTCAACTGAATTGTATGAAACCACCCTCAATAACATACACAATCCAGGAAAAAACAAACATAGGTCACATGATTATATCTTAACCACTAATGAAATTCTTAATTCCTAAATATGATTTTCAAATATGTGGAATAGATATAAAAAAAATCAGCAATAAAAAATGTTTCATCCCTTACAGCACCAATTTATGGCTAAATACTTCCAACGTTGTATATACTTTTTCAGGAGAATGCAGGTTTTGATGGTTGGGAGGTTGTGCATGGACAAAAGCAATCAGTGATAAACACTAAATTAGTGGTAACAACCTTGAAACACTTGGTCAAACTGTTCTGGTAACCCTATGAAAATAGTGCATCAAAGGATATGTAACAACAGAGAGATGAAATTCCTCAATGAGATGGAGCTCACCAAAATATAACTTGAAACCCATCTCTTTCATGGGATGAACTTGATATAAATCAAATACGTGACTAGAAATTTTCAATTACCACTCACTATCTATAAAGACTAGAACCACTGTATTGTAGGAAGTTCTAGTAAATATGCCGAGGGAAGATTGTAACTATTATCACAGAAGTAAAAGAAATCTAAAAGGATATGTCATATAGTATGCATTTTCTTGTGTGATTCTTGAAGTAGTTGTGAGCTACATAGGTTTTCTACATCAGTAATGAGAGATCAGTTACATAGACACCACGAAACTCTATTTAAAGAACCGATTTCAGTTGAAAAAAATACATGCAACTAGAGAATGAAATAACAACAACAAATTAATTCTAATGAAAATCAAACATTTAATCAAACAAAATATTCCAAATCTGTACGATTTTTCCACTGAGACTAAAATATACCATCATGTGGTTTATATATATACTGCAATTTGTTTACTTAATGCATAAAATCACAATCCGATGCAAAGAAAAACAAAGACTACAACATTTTAAATTTGGAAGGGAAACTGTTGCAATTTCGTTGATCTGTCATGCCCCAAGAGTTGAACCTATCTTTGATACCATATGTAATAGCCCTGAAATTAAAACATGTAATTAATTAGATTAATCATGCGATTTATAATCAACACACAATTTATCAACTAATTGACATCAAATTTCAACAAATGAGTAGGGACTACTTACTTGTGGTGATGATGCTTCTCACTTGTAATTTAAGGGTTGAACCCTAGTTGAATTCTGCTAACCGCAACACAGTCTTGGGGATGACTCTCCACCTAATCGTAGGCTCAGTTACACAAAATCTTGATACAACTGGCCACCCCGAGCCCTCAATCAATGTACTACTCCCAAGGATCCTTTGTCTCACAACACTATTATCCCAATAGAATGGATGGTGGAATGCCTCTCATCTTCCTCCCCATCTATTAAATAGAGAAAACATTTGAAGGGGAACCACATGCATTCACTCCATGTGTCAACATGCAACTTTACTGCTTTCTTGTTTTATTTCTTATTTATATTTATTTAGAACATGTAATTAATTTTTTATTATTTTTAATACTATTTTCTATTACTCTTCTTTTATTTACTGTTTATTATTTATTTAATATTATTTTATTATCTATTTTGTTATTTTTTATTTTTTATTTATTATTAAGGGACATTACATTAAATAGATACCCACTTGTAGATATTCTCTAATCTAGATCTCCAACCTAGTATACATCAACAAAATCATGTATATCCAAAAATATATCCAATATTGGTCTTCCTTGATAGGACACACCATAATCACTAGTGCCACACAAATATCTGAGAACCTGCTTCACTACTGTCCAATGTTTCTTCCTTAGTTGTGACATAAACCTGCTTAATACTCCCACTACATATGCAATGTATTTTCTGGTACATACCATTACATACATCAATCTACCAACTACACTCACATGTGGAACAAGGGACATGTCCTCTTCATCTTCATATGTCTTGGGACACTGTTCAGTATATAACTGTACACCTACAAGAATAGAAACTTTCATCGATTTACTATCTTGCATATTAAACCTCCGCAATATTTTCTCAACATACATTCTCTAGTTTAACTAGAGCTTCCTATATTCCCATTCTTGTTTAATTTTGATGCCCAAAATATAGTTTACAACACCCATATCCTCCATGTCAATTTTGGAGGACAATTTGACCTTCAAATTCTCAATAAATTCTTTGTCATTTCCAATTACTAACATGTCATCCACATACAATACAAAATAAATATCACAGTCACCAACTAATTTAAAATAGAGATAGTGATATGTTTTGTTCCTTGTGAAGCCAAGTCCCTATATATATGTATCAAAATTTTGATACCACATCCTAGGTGGTTGGCTTAACTGATAAAAAGAATTTTTTAACCTACACACTAATTCTTTATTACCCTTTAGTACAAAGCCTTATGGTTGCTTCAAGTAGATCTCTTCTTCTCGGTCCTTGTGAATAAATGTTGTCTTCACATCCATCTATTCTGCCTTAAAATTAAAAGTGGCAACAACATATAATAGTAATATAATACAAGCTAACTTGGTAAGTAGAGAAACAAATCATCAAAATCAATTCCCAACACCTCGGAATAATATTTTTCTACTTACCAAGATTTGCATTTCTCCAAATTTTCTTCTGCATTCATCTTCTTCTTAAACACCCATTTTCTACCAATTGGTTTTCTTCCAATTGGTTTTCTTCCAACCGGTAACTCCACCAGATCCCAAAACTCATTTTAATCTAAGGCTTCCATTTCATCAACCATAGCCTTTTTCCAAAGTTTTCCATCTTGTGAATCGACTACCTCCCTGATAGTTTTGGGATCATAATCAATAATAGTCAAAGAAATTTTTTAATAGAAAGGAGATGGAATATACCTCTCTAGTTTCATATATCTTGAAATGATCTCCTCAAAACTAGAGTGTCGAACTCTTCCTCTTCTAATTCTCATTCCTCTATAGAGTTTGATTCTTCCTCCATCTCAAACTCTGTTTTCTCTAGTTTTTTTCCTTTGATAGTACTTCATGCTTAATAACATCTTTCACTTCTCTAAACACCACATATTTATTGTACATAACCTTCCTTTTTTTTTTTCTCCTAGTCTTGTAACCTTTCAAATCATCCTTATACCCAATAAATATGCACCTTTCATATTTTCTATCCAACTTGGTTGTTTTCTTCTTTGGAACATTTACATATACATCAAAACCAAATACCTTTAGTTATTAGAGATAGGGTTTATTACCAATCCATACCTCATGTGGAGTCTTATCCCCAAAGCTAATGAAGGTGATCGGTTAAATAGGTAACATGCAGTATCCATTACCTCTACCTAAAATTATTACCCTAATACAGTGTCGTCGAGCATGCTTATTTCATTTTACATTAACGTCTTGTTCATTCTTTCTGCAACTCCATTTTGTTGATGTGTATATGGATTATTATTATGCTATGATATACTACACAACTTACAAAACTCTTCCAATTCCTTCTTGCAAAACTCTCCACCATTATTTTTCCTCAGTACCTTGATCTTCTTCTATAGCTAATTTCCTACTAGAGCATTAAATTATTTAAACCTATCAGGAACATCACATTTCTCACTGAGGAAATATATCCATCTATTCCTCAAGAATTCATCTTTAAATGAGACATAGTACATACACTTACCTAGTGATGGAACTGAAAAAGGCCCAAACGCATCACAATGCACTAGACCTAATATCTCTTTCACCCTCTTAGAACTAAAGAGAAAACTCACCCAATTTCACTTCCTATAAAGAAAATGCTCACAAAAATAAAAATCTACAGAGAAATTAGACATACCTTCTACCATACCATTACCATGCAATATTTGAAGGGCCTTCTCTCTAATATTTCCAATTATTTGATGCAACAACATAGCATTTTCTCCAGAGACCACTAGATTTTCTTCTCCACTTAACCACAGAACCATTACACCCATCAATAATAGTTCTACCAAAAGTTTATGTAGAGTCCCTGTTAGAAATCCCATCATCAATACCAGTGGTCCCCAAATCATCCTGTAGGTATATTTCTCAAGTACTACTTTTACACCTACAACATCCATCTTGCTTACATAAATTAGATTTATGGCCAATCCAGGAATGTGCAGAACACCAAGAAGTGTTCTAATCCTTCCACCTTAAAACTTCAACTTGAATTTTTGACATCGTATTATTATGGTATTTATATCATCTCTCAAGAATACACCATCACCATCATATTTATTGTACTCACAAAAGCACTGCCTATGGGGAGCCATATGAAATGATGCAGTGAACAAGAATCCAAGTACACATCCTACCTTCATCTAATGTAGTTTGGAACTATGTACAAGGAGAATCATCAAATCCCTTTCCTTTCTTAGGATTTTAGATCTACAATCCTTTTTGTAGTTCCTTTCTTTTTCACATTTTAGCATACCTTTACAGATTTTCCTGGATATTTAAATTTTCCTCCAGATTTAAATATCCCACTTAAGGAATTATTTTTGTTTCTATTCTAGAATTTTCTTCTTACTGACAAGGTATCTCCATTCTGTCTCTCCATATTTTTTCATCTCATCTTCTCTGATAACAAGGATAAGACTATTTCATCAAACTTTAATGTAGTTGAATTGCTACATATAGCGACAACCATACTATCCCACGAGTCTAATAGAGAACAAAACAAATTGATGCACTTATCTTCATATGAAATTTTAATATCAAAACATAAAAACTGACTTACCATAGTATTGGAGGAATTTAGATGCTTTGTTACCAAGTCTCCATCCTTCATCCTCAGGTTATACAACTTTTTCCACAAGAACATTTTTTTCACTAGAGACTAGATTGATACAAAGTCCCTAACTTGTCCTAAAAATCTTTTATCGTGTAGAAATTTGATAGAAATTGCAATTTCTTAAGAAATTGAATGGAAATCAAGAGACACAAGTTCTACTCTACTAATATATGTAATGGAATTCGCAATTTATAACAACATGCATAGACATGCAACAAGCAAAATCACAAGTATACAATGACTTCTAGGGGAGCCTAGCTAGGAAAAATACCTCAAGCCTCTTTGCATTAATCAGTTGAATATAGAGAATATTACAATTGCATTCTCCATCTCTAAGCACAACCTACAAGAGAATAACTATTCTCTCTACTGAATCAGAACTTTTGGCCAACACTCAGCCAATTTATGCCTCATCTAGCCTCCTATTTACTTACACGATTCTAAGCTAATTTGAGCTCCTAAACAATAGCGAAGTCCCTATTTTTCGTAATTCCCAAGGATTGATCACCTTCTTGCATGAAATAACTGTACACTCAACTAGTGTATAACTCATGTTACACTAGCCTTTGTCTCCTCCACTCCAACCCAGGAATTTGAATTCCATGTGTGTATGAGATATTTTGTGTTGATCGATTAGTTCAATGATGGATATATTAGTTATACTATTACCTCACTACATAACTAAACTTCAACTGACTCGATTAATTATTAGAGGTCAATTAATTGATTACAACTAAAAATCACTGAACTAGATTGCTAAAATTTAGCAATAAAGACATGAATGACTAAAATACAAGCCTATAACTCGA
Source organism: Pinus taeda (assembly GCA_000404065.3). Taxonomy (NCBI): domain Eukaryota; kingdom Viridiplantae; phylum Streptophyta; class Pinopsida; order Pinales; family Pinaceae; genus Pinus; species Pinus taeda. The sequence continues at coordinate 3,029 of APFE031281617.1, read as the reverse complement.
ATTTACTAAGTTAAATGAGTGATAAGGGCCATGTCAAACTAGTTAAATACCTCCAAGTTGTCCTGCTGATGTGGAAATTCGATTTAGTCAATTTGACTAAGGCTATAGTCAAATTAATCCTTTCTTGCTACAATTTCTAACACTCCCTATTAGCAAGAAAGGCATTTTACAAAACTCCTATCCAGAACATGTGGAATATAATGTAGCACTACCTCTCATTGTTATTACTGCAATTGTAAAAACTATAACTTAGAAGCATCCAGAAAAACATTGAATCAACTATGTCTCTATAACTGTCTACTTGGAAATTACATTGTTGTTGATTCTACATTGTGCTTCATGCACTGATATCAACACTTATTTCCTCCTTAGCATTTGACTACACCAATCTAAAAATCATACTTCTACTATTGAACATTGTGGGCCTCTATGGAAAGGTAATGATCCATGAGGATGACAGCTTAATGGACCCTCCCCAAATCTTTGTAACTCTGGGACTAATGCTCTACACCACCCCACCTCACTCCTGGAGGTATAGTTGCATGCATGGAAAAATATACCCCTATATTGTAGATATTTTTCACTCTATCTCCAATCTGTTTCACTTTCCCGTTAGCTACATATTTTTGAAAGGCTTTCCCCTTACTGAAGGTAACATCATAACCTTTATCCTCAAATAATGCTACAAATATCATGTTCTTCTTTAGCGTAACTACAAACATAACATCTTTGAGGCAAATATGGGAGACTGAATCCCTCTTAAAGTTTATATTACCAATTACTGTAGCACTCCCATCATACCCAAGTTCTATATGCATTTGGAGATCCTGCTCCTCTAAGCTATTAAAAAATTCCTTGTTTCCTAGCATATTGTAAGATGCACCAGAACCTAAGTAGCAATCAATCCCTCTTACAGTGATATCCAAGAACAAAAGCAGGGTGAAATCTAGTTTGAATTGAGGAGCTAAGGCATATGCTCCCATTGTAGGCTCCTTTCTAGATTTCCTTTGCAAACACTTTGTTGCATAATGCCTAAATTCATGATAGTGGAACATTTTATGTTTCTTAGATCCATTTTCTTGACATTGTTCAGGATAGAGTTAGACTCACCTTGGGACCTTTTTCCCTTTGTCATCATTTATTTTCCAACTAGATAAAAATCTTCTTCCTCTTCTTTGGATGTTACTCCATCTATGGTATTTCTCTTGATTTATTATTGAACCAAATTGGACCACAACCTTTCCCAATTTGGTCATTTTTCCCTTCCATTAATAGAGTCCTGGTAGTTATGCCAGGATTTAGGGAGGCATAGGAGAGCTAAGCCTATTAGGTCATCTTCTACAACATTCACCCCAACCCCTCCAAGATCATCACGAAACTGAGTAAATATGGAGAGATATTGAGGAATGGTATCATTCTTCCACATCATAATGTTTTGAAGTTTTTCTTCTAGGGCCAATATTCTAGGTCACTGTTATTTTTGAATAGCTCATTCAGTGTCTTTTGCATGGAAAATGGTGTCCCTTTGCATGGATATTTGAGACCACATGGTCTCTCACACCTTCTAAGAGAATTCTCCTAGCTTCTGCAACATCCTTCTTCTATTAGGCTAATTATTGTGCATCAAAGAGTTAGGGCTTTGTAATGTCATTTTTAACATATTCTAACACACCTTTATCATCGAGAATTCTTTCCATTTGACCCTTCTAGGATATCAAATTCGAGCTACCCTCCAGGACATACTCTAATCCCAGTCAGTTGAAAGACATTTTTCTGAATCTGAAGAAAAACTACTACATTAAAGCTACAAATTCGAAATTACCGAGGGACAAATTCAAAAATTAGTCCTAATGTGATTTTAGGGCTCTGATGTAATGTATAAATATGATATAAATTGTACCTACTCAATAAATCAAACTCAAATCAAGAGACACAGATTCTACTCTACTAATTTACATAATGGAAATCACAATTTAGAACACCATGCATAAACATGCAACAAGGAAAACCACAAGTACATGGTGATTTATAGGGGAACCGAATAGGGAAAAACCCTTGAAGCCTCTTCGCATTAGTCAATTGAATAGAGAAGCTGTTACAATTGCATGCTCCACCTCTAAGCACCACCTAAAAAAGTATATTTGTTCTCCCTACCTAATGAGAACTTTTTCCTTGCACAATTCTAATCTAGTTTGAGATCCTAAACAATAGGGAAGTCCCTATTTCCTTGCACAATTCACAAGGAATGATCACCTACCTATATGCAAAAACTTTGCACTCAACTAGTATACAAGTCATGTTACCCTAGCCTTTGTCTCCTCCACTCTAGCTTATGAATTCGAATTAAGGCATACATCAGCTATTTTGGGTTGATTGATAAGTTAAATTACAAATTTATAAGTTATATTGACCTTCAATTGATTCTATTAATTGTTAGAGGTCAATTAATTAAGTGCAAGTGAAAATAACTTAACTATATTGCTAAAATTTCGCAATCAACACATGCATGAGTAAACTCCAATCCTATAACTTGAATTTACTGAGTTAATTGAGTAAAAAGAGCCATGTCACACTAGTTAACTCCAAGTTTTCTTGATTATGTGGATATTTGATTTACTCAATTTGACTAAGGCTAAATTAAAATTGAGACTTTCTTGGTACATTTTCTAACATGTCATAGATTCCCTGATACACTAAAAAATACTGAATTTGAGAGACACAATCATATTATTCTATTTTCCTTCTAATCTAACTTCACCCAGTCTTCTAAAGACATTCTTGTTGGTGTCATACTTGGATCTAGAGTGATCCACTAATATTTGTCTACCAACAGATCATCTATCATAAGCTTTCACAATTGAAAACTTTGTCCATTTAATTTCTTGATCTCTATATTTCCACTATTTGCCATCTTCTTTCACCACAAGAATTCATCTTGTAGATATCCCACTCTAAGAACGTCTACCATAGGCCCAAGAAAAACTCCTTAGTTGCAAGCTAATGCCATTAAATCCCAAACAACTCTGATA
>APFE031281600.1:0-12395 GCA_000404065.3 Pinus taeda | reverse complement strand
TGCAGTATTGCGCAGTGGAGGCATGCAAGCAGCGGAGGAGATTTGAGCCAGTGATTGATTCAGATCTGAGCTAGTTTTTGTGTAACAGAGGTGGAGATACTTGTGAGAAGTATTATGCTGTGTAATGTTACATGACTCAATCATTAATATACAGATAGTTGGGGTTTTTAGCGAGATGCTTTCCTCGGGATACATACTGTGTTAATGTGTGAATGCTCTTGATGTTTTATTGTTATTGATGCTGCTATATTGATGATCAACGTAGAGGAGCTTATGTATTGTGTATGTTTTCCGCAATAGTACATGATCAGGATAATCTCCATTGAATATGTGTTAAATTATTCAAAATTTCTACGAAAAGAAGCAATCATTGTCGAAGCACACAAAGGGGGAGCCGAAGGACACTATCAAGGAGAAATGACTACATGGAATCTAGTGGCTAACACTATTTTGCGAATGTCGACAATATGTACAAAAATGTGATATATGTCAGAGAACAAGGTGTCCTCTACCAAAACATCAAATGCCGCTACAATGAATTATCTCTTCACTACCTTTTAAGATATGGGTGATTGACTTCGTCAACCCATTTCCCAAAAGAGGTAAGAAGATAGGAGAAAGATATATAATAACTGCAATCAAATATCTAACAAAGTGGGCAGAAGCTGAGCCATTAGAGTCCTACACTAAAGAAGTAGCAACTAAATTTATATATGAAAACATAGTAACATGATTTGACTGCCCCCTGGTTCTTATTAGCGATAGAGGAACACATTTTGTAAATGGTAAAATCTAAGAATTGAAAAATAATTTTATGATCAAACATTGTAAGAATACTATGTATCCTTCACAAGCCAAATGTGTTGTCGAGCAATTAAACAAAACATTGCATAAAGGCTTAATGAAAATTTGTAATGTCGATAGAGATGACTGGGATGATAAAGTTCCAGCGATTCTGTGGGTATATCACACATTGTATAAGCAATCAACATGATCAATGCCATTTAAACTTATTTAGGGATAGGAAGCAGCCATACTGTTCCACTATTCAGTAAACACACATAACATGTTGACTATATTAAAATATAATACAAATTTACAAGAGGAACTTCTCATAAACTTACACCAACTAGAGGAAGATTGAATTTACGCCCTTTACCATCAATAGATAAATAAAGAATAACAAAAATCATGGCACGACATGAGCTTGCAAGCTAAACATTTTCATGATGGTAATTTAGTCCTACTATATGACAGTAAAGTAAAAGGAAAGTTGAAGAAACTCAAAATTGCATGGTTAGGACCATTTTTTATTGAAGATATCCAACCTTCTGGAGCTACATAACTTCAGACCTTACAAGGACACCTTTTCAAATCACTTGTTAATGGTGCTTGTCTTAAAAGATACATTTCTTAGTCATATTTAACATAGGTTAATGATAGGATTAATAAGAAACAAGCTAATCGATTATGTGTAAAACATAAACTTTCTAAATTAAATATTTGAAATGATTAATTATTAATCTTCTTTCTTATTCTTTAATTAGCAAGTTATTTAGAAATGTAGTTACACATTAAGCAATGAGATAATAACTGACATAACAGTAAGATATCTAAATAGAACTACTAAAAAAATGAATCAAGTAGACAAGTACAATGGAATGAGAAATCAACCTTGGTAACCTTCTATGTGTGAAGCAAAGTATGGAACGACACCAATACAATGTAGAACAATGAAAAATAGAGCATAAAGAAAGGAATAGATCTAAAACGACAAAAAAACACCCAATGGAACACCCTATTAGGTACAATTCGACAATCTAATAGTCAAAGATAGGAATTTCGACCACACGTCTGAAGGAAATTCCAGACTACCAACTATTAATAAATGTCCAGCACGTGACCCTGACAAATTACTGTATAAAAGACAAAAATCAGAACTCAAAAGCCAAAGTTATCAAGTACAAGCATCTTTTCCAGACTCATCGCAAGCTTCATCCATCCGATCACTATCTGACATACAAAAATAATCATCTCAAATCACTTTGCAATCATTTAGCACTCCACAAGGGAGGTGGCGATCACATGGAATGCATGCACCAAGTGACGATCGAGGATAAAATCGAAATTCGATGAGACATTCTAGTGATGGTAAAACGAGTAATAATTATGGCACAATTAATTTAGCTTCTATAAAAATCAATGAAGGATCGAGCTTGATAAAAATATTTCCGGAAGTATTGATTGATGTTCTCTATGACCTTGAAGCCATTCCTGATATCCCAAGTTTGGTAATTTTTTATTCAGATCTTCTAGATTGCATGAGAACTGAAATTTTTTGAGATGTTTTTGTTATGGCCAAAGGAAAAGTTTGCTCAGAGGACGAAGAAATCATAGTGGAACCCCAAACTAAGGTAAGATTCGACCTTGCCTGTAAAATAAAGTTAGAAAAGTTCATGCAAAATATCTGGAAAGCGAAGATTGAGGAACCATATTGGGAAAACACTATGAATCCTTCCTATAATGGGCCAAAGAAGAAGACAAATGGAACCCACAAAAAAATTTGCTACATATATTAGGAGTTCATGACATCCTTGGTGCACCATTAGTTGTATATTTGCAGGGCATGAAAGAAGAGGCTGTGAAATATTTAGTTAGTCGATACCACACAAGAAATCTTTGGCTTAGACAACCGCAATCAATTTATATAACTGCTATTCATTTGATAAAGGGTATACCATATAAAGGGGAGAAAATGTTGACCACAACAGATGGTACTAATTAGCTCACACAACTCACTGGTGGAGCATCATGGAAAAAATCTAGAGGATTAGTTATAAGTTAGGTCCAGGATCCATTCGTCAAATGGGTATGCATAATAGTTTCTTTATGCCTTACAACAACTAGTCGAGCGTCCGATGTAAAGTTGACAATGCTTTAGGCTATCAATGAAATAGTCAAATCAGGAAAGGAGTAAAATTGGGTTGAGTACATAGCATAACTCCTCAAGGAAAAATATCAAAGCTGTCAAAATTCAGGTAAGGCATTCAATTTCCATATTTGTTAATTTGACTAGCTATGAAGTCTAACCCTCCAGTCAGAGAGGTGGATTTCACAAAGAAGGATATGCCCCTTATGTGAAATTTCAGAATATTTTCCCATATTTAGTTAGGAAAACCCTAGTTTGTAGGACCTCTTGAATTTTTTAGAAACTAGTTACTTCACATAAAAAAAAATTCAAATAAATGGTGAATTCCCCATCATGTTGGATGAGCCCTACCCCCTTGCTCTCATATACAAATGTCCTTAAATTATACCAAATCATGGTATACCAATTCCTTATAACTTGACTCTCAATAACTCCCGTACCAACCCACTGTAGAACAAATATTTGATAAAATTTGTAGAAAGTCCAATACCAACTATCCCATTCCTCCTAAGACCTTTCTCACAACATTATTACTCCCATGATTGATGCCATTTTAGAAGAAGAGGCAAAAACTGCCTTGTATTTACAACCTTTTAAAGTTGATTTGTCAGTTCCCTTACCCAAAACTCCCAATAAGTCTTCTTTCAAAGAGTCTAGTAGCCATAAGGTCACCCCAGCTAAGAAAATCGACCCAGTGGAAAAATGTGCTTAAGGAAATTTGTTTGTCTGATCTTGATCAACAACAAAGACTTGATGAAGCCATCCAACAAATGGAGTCAAATGAAAAAATAACCAAGAAGACCCAAAAAACCAACCTGACATCCACTTAGACAAAAATCCAGAATGATGTCAAGAAGGCCAAAGACATATTTTCTAACAATATTAAGCAAACAATGGAGGAATTTTGTCAAGTCTCAGTGATATAGAATCATCAAAAAAATGGAATATCCTCCAACACACAACATCAACAAAATGGTGTTGCAGATAAGGACAAGTAGGATAATGATGAAGGCACTAAAAAGCTGATTTATCTAACAAAAGGAACTCCTGTCAATTCCCTAATTTGTATTACAGAAGAGCACCATCATTTGGAGTAACATGAAAATAATTAGTCAGAACAAACTCAGTCTGAGAAGAACCAGTTTGATGGTGATCAGTTGGAACAGGACTAGTCTGAACATAATCAGTCACTCAGCTAGACAATAATCAATTAGAGGGAAATCAGATGGAACAAAATAAATATGGTCACCAAGATAATTGATCTGAACGAAACCATTATGATGAAACAATTAAAGATTATAACTAGCAGACAACAAATGTCCCGATTGATCATCAATAAGAAGAAATGTTTGAGATTCTAGTTACCAATACAACAACAAAAAATAATCCATCAAGTAGAAAGACTTTTCCAACTACATATACTCCTACAAATCCATCTACAACAAGTGGACTCACAACCAAAGATAAAAAGGAACGAGTCGACATTACTACTAGGTATGCTGACCTCGGGCTTGCTAGTGATAAGTAGATTTTTCAGGTTATAGAGTAGTTGGTTAAAGCTACTAAAAATAGGTTGTGCAAAAGAAAAAGAGATACCAATGATCTTGAGCACTATCAGGAATGAGAAAGGGAGACTTGGCTAGCTTGTTAAAGCCAAGAAATAGAAAACCTTCACATTCCCATGCCATCAAAGAGTGATGATAATATCATTGTTGTCCGATAGTTGGTAGAGTAGTTGATTAATTAGAATTTTCAACTTAGTGCACTTGTATCAGAATTGCAATCCCAACCTCTAGATGTTGAAAATATTAAGCTCACAAAGACACTACGAAAGGCTCATGATGAATTCATAGCAAGAAATAAGACCTTGGATAACACACTTAACAAAGGAGCTACACTCACAACTACACTTAACAATTGGCCCACTTATTTAGTAAATAATCATACCAAAATCAAGGCCCAAGAGATGCTTACCAAAGATTTCTCTTCATGGAAAATTTCAGGTCCTAGAGCACAATAAGCAATCAATATTTAATTGGAGCAAGAACAAGAAATATTCTCATTAATACTGCAATAGAAACATTAGGGGATGAGGAAGGAAATAAATCCTAGCATGAAGCTTCCAATGCTTTTGAATATGGGAGTATTTGACCAAGTTTTGAGCATTGAAGTAACTAAATCATTAAGCCAAAGGACAATTAAGCACACACCTCTTAAGGAGAAAGTACAATACCTGTTAGATCTAAAAGAATGTAGTGCTAAATCTAGACTTGCAGTTTGACAATGGTCTATATTTGACAAACATTTGTAGATCTTCGCTCCAATGATCTATGAGACTACATTTCCAACTCTACTACCACTAGCTCGCTTTGCTTCCCTACATCCACAATGACCTACCCATCAGTTCTTTTCACCCATTGTTAACATGCTATAGCCTTAGAAAAATAATCTCATGAAGTGGAAGTCGAACAGGCAGTACATTAGTCGACAAAGAAAATTCTAGAAGTTCCAGACGTTCCGACTGCAGCTACAAGAGCACTATGTGATGACCCACTAATTGTTTTATCTTAGTTCATTTTATTGTAATAGTCGTAGTGATATTTTTTATTTTAAAAGAACTAGCGACATGGAATGTAAACACCATTGTTTCTCTTTTTCAATTTTGTGCCATTCCAACTCTTCGCTTCTTCGGGATGAAGAAGGCTTTGAGGGTGGGGGAGATGTTGGAGGAGATAGTCAGTCTAACCGACTAGTCTGATGCAAAGAGGGATAGTCGTATTAACCGACTAGCCTAATTCAAGCTAATATTCATGTAATGTATTGAAAGGATAACTAATGAAAAATTAAGAATCATATATGGTTAGACAATTAGACTTCCATAACTGCCCCGACAACCTATATATGTATGTCTATATATCTATGTATCAGTTCTGGTTTGACATATAATAGTGATATATCTATACTCTTTTGCTGGTTTTCCATTATTGTGTCTCTTGTACCTATATAAATGCTTCTCGTATAATTTCTTGTTGTCTGAATACTGGGAACCATGCATGTTGTTCGCTACATTACAATAGGTGTTTTCTTCCCCTTGTTCAATAAATAGGGTATTTCCACATAGATTGAACACCTTAAGTAACTACTCACACAAATAAATCAAGGATCAATTCATTAGTGTATTATGTGGTTAAAACGCTTGGAGAGAGAAACAATCTATGGTTCCCAACCAACCTGACCAATTAAGGAAGTATAAAAAGAAAAACAATTACATGTGTTTTATTCATAATTGTTCAGCAACCAATGGAGTTCCATGCTCTTTAAATAGAGGTCATGGACCAAATAGGCATTAATCCATATATCAATATAACTATTAGTATAAATAATACTATGAGTTAATGGATTAGTTTATGTTTACAACATATTGTGACTATTAGATTACATAACTACAAATGCACACTAATTAAAGAAACACACTTTACCTAAATATACATTAGACCAAGTTGATATTAACTAACTCCTAAGTGTCTGAATATCCCAACTCCCCCCCTTCAAAACAAATTGGGTAGGATTGAATAATTTCAGCAAATGACACAATAGGAGAAGGAAGGAGGCATTAGTTTTCATCCCTCCTAATGACAAGTTATTGAACTCCTAACATTGACTGAAGTTTGGAAAGCACTATTTTTGTAGGAGACTCTATGTGAAAATGTCTACAACTTGGTCATCTATAGGGAAAAAGAGCACTTTAAAAATGTGATATTGAATAAGCTTTTTGATGAAGTGCATGAATAGTTCAATGCATTTTATACACTAATGTTGAGATGGATCTTGTGCAAGCTTGATGGCACTATGATTCTCACACCAAACAATGCCAAATTCTACTATAGGAATCCAAATTTGAAATGATTTGTTGAAGCCACATGGATTCTTGACATTGTTGGATACTCTACTTATGTAGAAAAAAATCAAGAGCTTGTTGCTTCTTACAAGTCTAAGTGACAAGTTTAGAACCAAGAATGAAAACATAAGCTACAACAAAATTTCGATCATCAAGGTCACTATCCCACTCATAATTAATGAAACCAACCAACAAAGGAATCCCCCTTGAACTATAATGTATCCCAAATTGAACTATACCTTAGAGATATTGAAGTATCCTTTTTATTTCTTTCTAATGGCTCTCATCTGTTGTTTGCATATATTGGAAAACAACACCAACAACAAAGGAAACATAATGATGGGTATGAGTTGAAATGTAAAAGGATACCAACTAACTAATTTTATTAAGTGGCATCTACTATAGGTGTGGTATAGGTGGCAACAAGATTAGCTCTATACTATAAGGAAGAAGGTATTGATTTACAATTTTCCAGGTGAAAGAGGCAAAGAATATTGCATGTGTACTTATAGAGGGAAATGACAACTCCTTGCTTAGTTTGCAATATTTGGAAGCTAAAGAAATAATGAAAATAACTTGATCTTGTCATTTTAAATTTCCTCTTAAGACATTTCAGATGGATTAAAAGTTTAGGGTCATTACTAATGAGTATAAGGTCATCAACCTAAAGAATAAGTATTAAGAGAAGGTTACCTACTTTCATGGTATAGACATTGGGGTTATAATGATATTTAAAAAATGACTTGTCAAGAAGAAAGCTACCATTTTAGCCTTACAAAGCTTAAGGAACTTGCTCAAGAGGGTAGAGATATTGCTTGAGGTGTGAAACAAGGGTGGAGTCATTTTGGAAAAGGGAAATTCCTTACTTAGTTTGCAATACCTAGAGGCTTAGGAATAATGAAAATAACCTAAGCTTTTCATTTTTAATTTCTTCTTAAGATTTGATTTCACCTAGTTTAAAAGTTCAAGGTCACTATCAATGAGTATATGGTCATCAACATAAAGAACAAATATTAGGAGATGGTTAACTACTTTCTTGGTATAGGAATTAGGGTCTAATGATATTTAGAAAATATAATGTTAGAAGAAAGCTACCCATTTTAGCCTTACCAAGCCCAACAAGCTTGTTTAAGACCATAGAGAGGTTGCTTGAGGAAGAAACAAGGGTGGAGACATTTTGAACATAGCCAAGAGGTTGTTCTGAGTAAATTTCTTCTTACAAATGTCCATGTAAGAAGGAATATTGCCATCTATTAGACCTCCCATTTATGTGAGGTTCCAAGGGATAGAAAAATGTGGATGGAATTCATTTTGACTATGGGGGAAAAGAGTTTCATTATAGTTAACCCCTTAATTTGAGAAAATTATTTAGCAACTAATCATGCCTTAATTTTTTCAACACTTCCATGTAATGCATACTTAGTTTTAAATACTTATATACATCTCACATGTTTTCTTTTTTTTGGTACATGTATAAGATCCCAAGTATTGTTCACCATTAAGGAATGATATTCTTCTTTCTCTTGATACCCAATCCTCCAAGATTGAGAAAATATACAATAAACATGTAAATATATAATAAGATGAAGATACATTGGAAGATGAATCCCAAGAGTCTCTTATGTGTATATATTAATTCTCCTCCTATGTGTAGTTACCATGTACTTGACCTGTTATGGTATTAGAATGCAAGTCTCAACTTTGAATTTCTCTACCCTTGTAGCTTCTTTTCCTTAGTCCTACTATTGTTGGAGCCCTGCTATCTTCCCTACTAGTTTGCCTTATGCCGGTATGCAGTCATAGTAACCTATTTCTCTGCTTATCTTGGCGTTACAATGTGTTTAATGAAGGTGTCCGTGTTCCATTTTGATTCTTTCATTCAAAATATTTTGCACAGTCTCTCTTATAGTGGATACCTACACTACAAAAGGAGTTATAGAAGTGCAAAAGAATTGTATGAATTGCCGTGGAAGAGTTTTTTTTTTTGTTTCAATAAAGAGAGTTGTCGCTATCGGAGTCCATTTTGTGGATGTTGTACACTAGTGTCCAAAAAATGCATTGCTCTGAGCAACATAAAAGAATCAAGTGTCAGAGGATTACGCAAGCAATTTCATCATTGGACAAAGCAGAGGAGGCGTGGTCGAATATCCTACAAATTGCATAATACTCTTTCCAACGACGATTTGAAGAAACCAGCTCAGTACACCAATGGATGAAGAAAGCAGACGGTTTGAAATCATTAATTGGTTTTTAAATGTAAGATGCATAATTATTTTTTTCTAAGCCCATGATTAATTTACACCGAATAACTAAGCATGGGATTAATGCCATATAATCCAAGAGCATTTAGGATATCAATGAGAAATACAATTGATATATCTGCGATACCAATATAGTATGTCCAAAACAAAAGAGCGATTAAAAGAGGACAATATTCAAAAAAATCATTTATTGGTAACAAAAGAGAGACTAAAAGAGGATAGCATTCAGAAAATTCTAATATGTCCAAAACAGAAGAGAGATTAAACAAGTACAATATTTAGAAAATTCGTTTATTGGTAAGGTTTAAATAGAAAAATTAAAAGATGACAATATTCAGAAAATTCATTTATTGGTAAGCTTCTATTTAATTTATTAATAAGGTTCTATTTAAGGTTCAACTAGAATAAAAAGAAGACAGTATTCAGAAAATTCATTTATGAGTAAGGTTCAAATAACATTATTCAAAAAATGAAAGATTGGTGCTGAAATTAACAATATCATTGGTGCTGAAATTAACAATAATATCAATAATCCTAGAGGAGAGGTGACAACCATTGAAATGCTCCCCAAAACACGCTATACAAAAGAGGGAATCAATTGTTTCATAAATTCTTTCTAATTTGTTATAAAACGTTTATGTAATGGGTTCATGTTGTAACTGATCACAATTGTGTTTCCTTTTTCTTATCGTCGCTGCAAACTAATCATAGATTATCTGTCCATCTTGAAGATATAATTAATCAATGAATTAGTTGTCTATTAAGAGTTGTACAGGTATATATGAAACATTACAAAATTACAAAGATCTACTTACATGGTTTGCAATATTTTGCTTAATTGTTTTGTCGTCATCTATTCCATTCTTTACATGGTCTGCAATATTTTACTTAATTGTTTGTAATCATTTATTCTATTCTTTTTCAAAGCTGGTTCCAACTCATCCATTGATATACCTGTCAAGTAGTACAAAATGAATGCCCTCCCAAAACGCTGGTTCCAACTCATCCATTGATATACCTGTCAAGTAGTACAAAATGAATGCCCTCCCAAAACATTGATAGATGCTCCAGTGAAACAAAATCCAAATGTTAAGAGATTCGTTTTAAACATAAATTACAAAAGCTTATATCACTTTTTAGACATATTTTAGGCTATACATGTTATTTTTTAGATGGCACTACTTGAACACATGGTAATTTAATCCGTAGTTTTAATTAGAATTTGATTTGAATACAAGATCAAGTGGGTAGGTATCCATTGCATATAATTTCAGTTTAAATAGTAATTCCTTTTTACTAGGCAATAATATGTTATTATAAAAAAGTGATGTTACAAACTAAATAATTCTCTTTGCAATTTATATTTTAAGAGTTTGGTCTTCAAACAATTATGTTTGAAGTCTATTCATTCGAAGTTCGTTGTAGAATTTCTAACTAAATAACAAGTTATAACTTGAATTACAAAATAATGTTAATTATGGATTTATAGAATTTATAATTTCTAACTAAATAACCAATTATAATTTGAATTACAAAATAATGTTAGTTATGGATTTATAGAATTTATAATTCATACAACGTTGTTATCCCCATTAAGTAATTAATCTATATGATATTTTTTGTGGATTTATATCTTATATGATATTTTCTGTGGATTTTGTAAGACTAAATAATTAATCTATATGTTATTTTTTATGGATTTATATCTTATATGATATATTATGTGGATTTATATCTTACAAACATCTAGGAAACTGTTTTGCATAACATCTACATGATTGGAAAGTTAAAAGAGATTCCTTTTAAACATAAATTACAAAACATTACATCACCTTTTAGACATATTTTAGGCTATACATGTTAGTTTAGATGACACGACTTGGACACATGGAACCCTACCTGAACACGTGCACAGCAACACCACTGCATGTGTGAGCATCCTTTGATGATTTGTCCACAATGAGATGACATCCTCTCACCCCGTGTGTATCTCGTACTTGTATCGTTGCTATTCTTTCTTGGGATACATCCTCTGACCCCGTGTGTCTCTCATACCTGTATCATTGTGTTATGAAACCAACTCAAGAAAAGATAGAAAAGATAGATAAACGCCTTAGAATTCAGCCTCTTCGAGGGGGCAACCTCCTTTACATTACATAAATGAACAATTCTTGGATGATACAAATGAAAAGACCTCCTCTCTATATATAGGAGTAAGGGGGCATAACATAATCAGAGCCGACATAACAATAATAATGTAAGGGCACAATAATAACAATAGTGGGCTTCTATGGGGCACAATAGTAACAATATGGGCACTACATGGGTACATCAATATAATAAGTGGGTTGTACTAATAAGGGGTTACACTAGTAGTATAGGGACCTAACATGCTCCTCTCCTTTAAAAAGTGTTGTCCTTAATGCTTGAGTAGTTCTTGATGCTTTTGTATAAAATTTTTGTCCTCCCATGTGGAATCTTCAGCGGGTAAGTTCTTCCACTTGATGAGATACTCTAAAATTGATCGATTTCGTCGTTGTCGGGTTCTTGTTTCTGTGACTGCTCCAAGTTCCAATATGATTTTTCCTTCCTCTTCAATTTCTGGCAATATTATTTGAATTGGCATCTTTTGCAACTTTTGAATAAGTGGCCATACTTCTTCATCCTTCTTCAATTCATCCCTTGCCATGTTTATCCAATCTAGTTGGATAATAGAAATATCACAAAACAATGCTTCCACATCCTCATCCTTGAAGAGTCTTCCCATTCGGTAAGGTCGACTTTTTTAAGTGCATGTAGTATTGCCAACATTTACTTCTCGTAAATAGCTTACTTGAGATGTAGCAGTAAAAATACCCAATCACCTACATCAAAACATTTTTCACTACGATGTTGATCTACCTATTGTTTCATTTGATTTTGCACCAAAGTGGCGTTATTCTTTAAAAGTTGGAGAACTTGTTGTTAATGCTCGATGTGATCTTTCACTACTTGAACCTTTTTCTTCTTGATATGTCCTTCTATCTCTAGAGTTTGAGGAGTGGTAATTTCTTCCAATCCTTTACAAGATATGGTCGGATTCATTTCTTGATGCTCGATGTGATCTTTCACTTCTTGAACATTTTTACTTCTTGATATGTCCTTCTATATTGGTAGTTTTAGGAGTGGTAATTTCGACCAATGAATTACAAGATATGGTTGGATTCATTTCTTCTTTCTCAATGTGATCTTCACTTCTTGTGCCTTTTTCTTCTTGATATGTCCTTCTATCTTGAGAGTTTGAGGAGTGGTAATTCTTGCCAATGCT
>APFE031281591.1:0-21280 GCA_000404065.3 Pinus taeda | reverse complement strand
TCGGGCAAGGCAGGCCATGGAGGGGTGTTAAGGGATGACAAGGGAGATATTATGTTTATCTTCCATGGCCACTTAGGAAAGGCCACCAACAACATGGCGGAGTTAATGGCCATGGAACAATGTCTTGAGTTCCTCGTTTAGGAAAATCACCAAAATACGATCATTGAAGCTGAATCCGAGCTGGTCATTACCTCATTCGAAAGAATAAGCTGGGGAACAAAACCAGAAAAAGCCTCCACAAACTAGAGGCTAATTCAAGTCTTCCAATGGATTCAAAGTCATCTTCAGAGACTGAGAATAGTCAGTTTTGCTCATGTGCGAAGAAAGGCCAATAAACTAGCAGATTTTCTAGCCAATCAAGGAGTGATCTGCATATATAATAGGGCAGTGATGAATTGATGAGAGTACCCTAGAAACAGACCAAAGATGAAGTGTCAAAACCAAGCAAATGAAGACAATATAGTGTTCCTTAAAAGAGCCACAGAGGTGGGTACAGTTATCCAGCAGTTGTTTGATCAGAGGCAGGTTCACAATGGGGTCTTTTGAAAGCGGTTTGAAGTGGGTGACTGGCGATTCCCAAATTAATTGGTTTAATGAAGTTTCTAGTTGTACTAACGAGGAAGAAAGGGCTTCAAGGGCTGTAGGAAGGTAGGTGCCGAATGTTTCATGCATCGGGTCAAGGAGGGTTGACGATGTGAACAATCGGGAGCAGATGACACTTGAAGACTGCGAAACCAAAGATTTTCCAATTTAGCCCTGTTCACCGCGACTTGAGTGGTTTTCAGGTGATCGTGGCCCTCACAAGTGGGAAGCAGTTTTTCCTTTCCAGGAGTGATCCCACTTGGTGAGCTCCACGTGGCGGTGGAGTCAAGAGGAAAACCACCCTTATCGCACGTTAACTTCTATGAATGTTGGTGGGTGCGATATATATCTCAATTGTTGGATCTCTTAAGGCGTATCAATGGATCATATCACTTATGCAGGGTTGCGAGCCCTTGCGATAAAGGGTGAGAAACTTTTCATGGCATTTTGGTCTTTAGCCGTTAGATCAATTAGAATGATTCAGTGGTCAAGATTTTAGAGGAAGGCTAGGTTTGGCGAGAAAAGAGTTTTGCGGGGGAAAAAAGGCTTACTGTGTGGGCAACCAAACCAAAGTTTAAGAATTTGGGTGGAATTATGGCCTTTATTTGCAGAAAACCATAGGTTCTTTTTGGGTCTAAGTCCATGTGTATTTTTCTTTTGAGAAATGTAAAGTTTGGCAATAGGGTGAAGGGAATAGTTTTGATGGGGCTTCTCCCTAGTCACCAACCATGAGAGTTTTGATGTATTATATGTACTTTAGTTTTTGATTAATGAATTGGAAGGTCCGACTCTTGCATTAGAAAAAAAAAACGAGTGCTTCTTGTTGGTAGCTTGCTTTCGCTCTGTTAAGGTTGTAAACCAATACCTCAGGGAGTTTTCTGTCGCTAACAATGGGCGTTGTAGGGTTGAACCAATGACTAAGCTCTCCTATCGCCCCCTGTGGAAAGAAAAAAACAAGTGGGAGAATGTAGGGTGTTTTTTATATTCTTTTCATGACTATCCCCACACGTGAAGGTGGGGCATTAGAGGGAGGGCGACTAGCCCCCCCTTCATTGCACTGCACAGAATGGGGGGGGTAACAGGGGGGATAGCCTACCTATGGTTTTGTGTATGGGTTTCACACATGGTTTTGGGCATGATGGTTTTCTGCCCATGGTATTTTGTGGAATCAATCAAGGGAACTACATTTATGTTCTAAAACATGGTTAATGGATTGGGGTTTATAAATGCTTTAGAATGTATATATATGTATTTTAACATTGAAATGAATGCAATGAAAAATCAATCTGTAGTCATAGTTTTGGGATTCAGGGGAAAATCTCTATTTATATTTGTTTTATGTTTTATGCTCTCGCCATTATTTATTTTCTGGTTTTAAGAATTCCTTTGTAGGTAATTTCTATACTAGGTTAAAACCTACATAGAGGAGCATGAGGCTAGATTTGAGAAACTTAAGAAGTTATTGACACATGCACTAGTGTTAAAGATTACAGATCTAGACAGATAGTTTGTAGTATGCATAAATGTTTGCAAGAAAGGACTTGGTGGAGTCCTTATGCATGATGGACAAATATGGACAAAGAGTTTGTAGTATGTGCAAATGTTTGCAAGAAAGGACTGGGTGGAGTCCTTATGTAGGATGGACAAATGGTATGTTATGTGTTGCGAAAATTGAATACGCATGAACATAACTACCCTACACATGATCTTGAGTTGGCAGTGATCATACATGCATTGAAGATGTGGAGGCAATATCTTCTAGGTTGGAGGTTTGTGTTGATGAGTGATCATAGTGGTTTGTGGTATCTAGTTGACCAACTAAATCTGAATGGTAGGAAAGATCGATGGTTGGATATGATCAGTGAGTTTGATTTTGAGATCAGATATATCAAAGGTAAGGATTATAGGGTGGCATATGCTCTTAGCAAGCAAATACAGGTAAATCACTTAGCAACTATGAGCTCCTATGGGACAGACTTACAGACTAGGATCTTGCAAGAAGGTCAGCAGGATGTCATGTATATGGAGATTGTGTAGAGGTTGCAATAGAGTATAGGTACGGGTGGTAGTACAGGTATAGGTACATGTGGTAGTATAGGTACAAGTACAGGTGTAGGTGCAGGTACACAGGATGAGGATTATCATCTCACAGTAGATGGACTGGTTAGATTCAGAGACAGGATATATGTGCTAGATAACTATGAGCTCAAGAAGGTGATCTTGAGGGAGTTTCATTCAAAACCATATTCGGGTCACCCAAGTTATCAGAAGACACTAAATGCAGTGAAGCGATTTTACTATTGGTCGAATCTAAAGGATGTAGTAGAGTTTGTGGCTAGGTGTTTTGATTGTCACTGCGTGAAGGCAGAGTGTAAGAATCTAGGTGGACTGCTACAACCGATTGCGATTCCAGAATGGAAATGGGAGGTAATTTCCATGGAATTCATAATAGGTTTGTCGAGGACAGTGAGACAACATGATTCCATCATGGTTATTGCGGACAGGTTGACAAAGGTTGCACACTTCATTCCATTGAAGTCTACATTCTCAGCTAGCGATGTAGCACAAATATTCATCATAGATGTGGTCAAATTGCATGGTGTTCCGAAGAAGATTATGTCATACAGGGATGAAAAGTTCACTTCCAAGTTTTGGAAGGAGTTATTTGTAGGTTTGGGAACATATTTTGCCTTCAATACAACTTGTCATCCATAAACAAATGGATAGATAGAGAGGGTCAACAGGATATTGGAGGACATGTTGAGGATGTAAATGATGCACCAACAAAAGAAGTGGGAAGATTATATTCCACTGGTATAGTTTACTTACAATAATGGGTATCTGGAATATTTGAATATGAGTCCATTTGAGGCATTGTATGGGTGGATTTGCAATACCCCTATCAGTTGGAGTGATCCAGTTAATAGGGTTTTTATTGGATCATACATGTTGGCAGACATGGAATAGGAAATGTAGGTAATCAAGAAGAATCTAAAGGAAATACATGATAGGCAAAAGATCACCAGAATATGTTGTTTAAGGAGTTCCAGGTTGGGGAACAAGTGTACTTGCGCATCAAATCAAAGAAGATCTCCTTGTAGATTGGATCATGTGCCAAGCTAGCACCATGGTTTTGTGGACCCTTTAGTATTATTGAGAGGATTGGGCGAGTAGCCTATCAACTTGCACTGCCTCCAATAGTGAGTCCATAATGTTTTCCATGTTTCATTTATTGAGAAGTATTTTAAAGATGTTGATCATGTGATTGACTGGTATGTAATGTAGGTGGAACAAGATGGAGAATTTTAGTCGGAGCCTCGGTGTATATTGCAGAAAAAGGTGCTCGTGCTCTGGAACTAAGCAATCAAATACGTTAAGGTGTAATGCAAGAACTTTGGGCCTGATGAAGCTACATGGGAGATGATGGATCAGATGCTGGCTATGTATCCTTCCTTGTTTGTTAGTTGAGGCAAAGTAGTTTTTGGTATGGTGTTTTAGTATATGTCTTGGTATATGTTTTGGTACATATTTTGGTGATGTTTGGTATATGTAGATATGTATATGGATTTAAATACTGCCATGAACTACGTTATAAAGCTCCAATAAGTTGTATGGTGTCATGTCATTATGATGTTATGTTGTTATGTTTTCATACTGGTTTGCTTCTCAGCAGGTTGATGATTGTAAATACTGCAATGAGTTAAGTTAAAAGCTCCATTGGTAGTATGTTTTACTTACAGTAGTCTTGTGGTTATAAGTGTTGTTGAACATCAAGGAGTGTGTTCCCCCGAGGGGGAGGGCTCTATAACAACCTTGGTGAAAATTCCATGTAATAAAAGTTAATAAGGGAAAAATAATAACCATGGTTGAGGGGACACTTATTCCAAGCCGAATGTTGGGAAAGAAATCATAGTGTGGGTGTTCATTTGGTTATTAATGCCTAAGGAAATTGGAAAAGGAAATGGATAAGGATTTGGAAAGGAAAAAAGGCATTTTTGGCACATTTATTTATGAAAATAATGGAAATTAGGAGAAAGGGAGGTGAAAGGTCATAGGTTACATGTGAGGAGGAAATTGAAGGAAAATAAGGGAAAATGAAGAAAATAGAGGCCTCATTCATAAAAAGTCTGTTAGGGTCCTATAATAATAGGATTCATAATTTGGAATTGGCTTGATTAGTCTTGTAATATTGTACATACTTTTGATTTATGCAAAATGTTTTCCCATATTAAAAATAAAAAATGTAAAGAGGGTAAGTCCTAAAAGAAAAATCAAAGGATGAAAAGAAAAGGATCAAAAAGAAAATAAAATATGAACCCCACCAAAAAAGGATAAAAAATAGATTCTGAAAGTGATGCAAATTCAAATGCCACTACTTTTTACTTTACTTTTCAAAACAATATTTTGTGTAGCCTGTCAAAAATGCCACAATCCATGATGGTCAAAAAGTTTAATCTTGATCTATTCATGCTTTAAATTTCATGTTGATAGATAGAGAATAAAGATCTAGCCAGACTGTTTAATATTGGCAGATTATTAGTTAGTTAGAGAATAATAATGAGCTCATCAGTTTAATCTGAGCCATTGGAAAGTATAAGGTTAGAATTAGATAGTTTATTTATCAAAAGAAAAAGAAATAGAGGGTCATCAAGCTCAAATGCACCCAATAAATGAATAGAAAATGCTAGGATAAATAAAGGGTAGGTAGAAGAGGTTTTGGAATGTGTTAGAGTCCTATAGTGATAGGATTCATAATTTTAAATTGGCTAAGGTTAAGCCTTGTAATATTGTAGATACCTTTGCTTTTTGTAAATGTTTTCCATATTAAAAATTAGAAAATGTAAAGAGGGTGTGTCCTAAAAGAAGTATCAAAGGACAAAAAGAATAATAAAATATCAAAAAATGAAAATATGTGAACCCAAAAAACAAAAACAGATCATGAAACTGTGCAAGTCTAAATGCCACTAATATTTTATTTCTTTACTGTCTTAAATAATGGTTGTGTGTAGCTTGTCATACATGCTACAACCCATGGTAGTCAAATTGTTTAATCTTACCTATTTCATGCTTTGAAGTTTATGTTTATAATTGGAGAATAAAATCTGACCGAACAGTTTAATCTTGGCAGATCATTAGATAGGTAGAGAAAATAAAAGGAGCTCATCAATTTAATCTGAGCCCTTAGATGATATAAGGTTAGAATTAGATAGTTTGTTTTATAAAAGAAAAATAAATAATAAGGGTTTGCTAGCCTAAATTCACCCAAATAAAGGAAGAAAAAAATGTTAGGGTAAGTAATGGGTAAGTAAAAGAAAGGTTGCTGAAGTATAAAGTTGTTTGGATAAAAGAAAATTTATCATGCTTAACCGTATCTTTCAATCTGCATGAGCAGTTAATAAAGAAAAAACAATGGTTTACAAATTGATTTAATTAACTCCCCCTCATTCATTTCCCTTTATTTACTAATTTCCCCATCCGCAACTAAGTTCTAGTACTAAAAATCTATCAAGTGATAAAGACTCAAAGCATTTCTTTGACTTTTGGTGGGACTAGACCCTTGGCTTAATGACTTACAGAAATCAAGTGTTAGAATTCCCATCATAAAAATTTGTTTCCCTTCATTACCATAATAAAACCCCTTTTCCTAAGGTTAAACTCCGTTTTCCTTATGAAAAGTAAACAACCCCATGTTGAATTCCATTTCATTCAAAATACCCACAAAAAGATTTTATCCTAAGTATGAAGTGTATGTGAATAAAAGGCGCAAATATTACATTTATGCTTAGAGGTATGTTCACTCCCTCATTTCATTTCATATTAATTTTTTAACATAATACTATAGTTCCCAATATATCTTTTCCCGTATATAATTAAATCCCATATATAATACCCCAACCCTTAGTTTAGCTATAGACTATACTTTACCCCATATTCACGACAAAACCCACTTAATTCACCACTTTTCGGTAAATTTAAACTAATGTTGTCATTAAGCCCCTCCCGATCATTTAATCCCAGGATTAACTCATAATTAATCCCAAACTGCCAAGGATTAAAGCCCTGGGCCCCCCAAAACCTATGCTCATATCACCCGCGCATTCGCCCGACTACCATCCGATCATCAACACCCACATCTAACAGTCCACAACCATATTAGATGCACATGATGGTTGACCTTTACTCACTTGATAAAGTGGTTTTCCATGGTCCCCCATCTACTATGTGTCAAGCGCTGGCATAGATCAGGCGGCCCATCCAAAATATTGCTTCCTCCATAAAAGCGGTGCGATGGCTTGGGAAGCCACCTCCCCACCAAACCCAAAAAGACTGCCAACCGTTCATTTTCAATTACCTGCCAAAAAGTGACCATTTCTTAATAAAAAGGATGAGAAGCCCTATTTCATCTTTTTCACTCATTTTCTTTGTAAACCTCTCCAAACCATTGCAACCTCCGCCAATGTTGAATTCACCAATTGACCTCAAATTCCACTCCTGAAGAAGTTTCAGAGACCCCAATCAACATCTCAGTTTGTACCAGAGCCATTCAAACTCCTGCAGTTGTCGAGAACACCAAATTTGATGTCAATTCACTCAAATTCTAAGTATTTGAAAAAATATTACTAGACACCCTTTCAAATTTGAAAACGTTAAGTCTTTAAAAGTATTTTAATTAAGTAAAAATAATTGAAATTACTTTAAATTCAAAGCACACACCCAAACCCTTCTTAAAGATTCTGAGTTTCCTTCAAAACCTCTGAATAAGCCAGTATTTCCAAATTCAAATCCACAAGAACTGAATTATGGCTGCCCCTATCGCCATGGATGTCAGACCTATCACAACTCCCCATTTGGACCTTGACCACCTCCCCCTTGTAGACAGGGATTTTCAAATCAGTGACACAAGTGCCTATCAACTCCTACTCAAAATTCATTATTTGATTAAGGACATATATCTGAACTATTTTGATGACATTAGCCTTTGAGGCTCCAATTTTCCCAAATACCAGTTTCCACAAGTACATATTTTTCCTGAGATTGTCCATATGTGCCATGCCTGTTACATTCCTAGCCAGAGAGCCATAATGTCCCCTGACTAGAAAGTCTTGTTTACCATTGCAGCTGAGTTAATCAATGAGATGTTGCAAGCCCAACAAGGTTCAAACCTGACCCCACTCTCCAATGGGGATTTGTTAGACCTATACACAAAATTGAGTCCACCAAAACTCGCCCAAATATTCCAAACTTTCATTGTAGAAGAGCAACACATTCCTAAAGCTGCCCCTCCATATTTTTCTGCCATTTTCCCTGAAAGGGGCAAGAAAATTATAACCATGATATTATGTATTCTAGGCTGTACCACTAATGAATTTGTTGATGAGCTCATCCCGGCCTTCATGTCCATTTTCACCCTAGGAAAGCCTCCTACTACTTTGTACAATTATGCCCAATTCATAGCTGAAGGATTCATGAACAGTTTGCTAGAATTCACAATGAAAGAGTATTCAAATACTCATCTGTACTTTACCATATGTTTTTGTATTATGAGTCAGACATATTTGGCTTTACCCTCCAGAAGCTGGACACCAAAGGCCAACCCAGGTCTGTTATATTTTGGACACCATTGTTCCATAAGCCTTCATCACCATACACCTATACAAACTTCATTGACTCTTTTGTCCATCCAATCATGACCATGTTGATAGGAAGCCCTCCACCTAGAATAAGTCAAGAAATCAAAAGAGTTCTCCAATTGTCCAAGAAACGTAAGGTGGGAGATTGGTACCTTTACTAGAATCACACTTAAATAAAAATCTATGGTTGCCAGCTAGCCCCATACAAACTCACCAAATACCTCCCCATGAGGTTATTCTCTCTAGAGTATTATAGGCAGATAATGAACTCTGATGAAGTCAACTTTGTCTCAGCCAAGAAAAGAACTCAGTTCAAAGTCAAAAATTAGTTAGGCCCTTTCATTTGCAATTCTAGAGAAGCAGGGCATGAAGCAGATCAAATTATGCACAAATGAAGTTTCAGAGAAGTTTCATGTGGAGTATGACCCCCAAGGGTTTATTACGAAACTAAGACAAAAGGTCAAATTGGGACCTCACATTCATCACCCCATACTAGAGATAGAGAGATATGCCAATCATTCTGAGTGGTTAGAGCACACTCTCATAGACAGGGATAACACAAAGGTAGATGTTGAAAATACCTTGTTTGATTTAGAGAGACAGCTTGATGAAATCTCATTCCTGTAGGTACCAGAGCAAGAAGGAACCATGAGTACCCCAACTATTTTGCAGAATCCTCAAAATGAGGAAAATAATCCCAAGAGGAACAAAGAGGGAGTCTCCAGTTTAGGTATGGATGCTTCAAAATGTGCAGTATGAAACCAGCTAGAGCAAAAGGCCAAGGCTCAATCCTATTTCAGAACAGGAAGACACAGAAGCCTTATTAGAAATAACTAATAATTAGTTAGACATGAACAAGGGCACAACTCCATCTAGAGAAACACAAGAGCCATCTACATCACAGACACAAATTTTGGAAAGGCATCTCAGTGTAGAAGTATCCTCATTAGGTAGGCTTGCTGATAAAGATAAGGACATTAAGAACATGTTTAAAGAAATCAAAATGAGAAATGAGAAACTGAAGGCACAACCTTATGCACAGTATCTCAAACTTACACCTACCAATCAAACTAGGTTGATGTCAGCTTTTGACATCAAGGAAGGAAAAATGCAAATGTCCTTCATAAAGCTAGTTGTACAACAACCAAGGACATCAATAGATTTCAAGAAGATTTGATTTTGAGATATTGGAAAGGGATATTCATCCCATTGAACAAATTGAATTTCACAAATAGGCTAGAGAAATGATTTACTCCACCATTACAGGAAAAGCCATAGCTTCCCATTAGTTGCAGAATTCATTGAACAACATTTTAGCCCAGTATCAATTGGAAAAGGCCTCCACATAGGCCAAAGACACCAGAATCAAGTATTTGGAAGACTTAGTGATTGAATTGGGACATGATCCCAAAGAAATCAAAGCTACTGAACAATTGATCAAGAAAAATAATGATGAAATTGCGGCACTCAAGAAGCAATTGAAGATACCTCAACTACAACATCCCCAGACACACGAAGCATTGGAAAATCAAACAAGGCATGAAAATTTGATGGACTTAGCCCTTAAACTAAATGATCAATTGAGGGAAACAGAAAAGGAATTGGGAAGCTTAATCTAATTAAAGCAAAGTGATCTTGGCACTACATCAGTGAATGTCAGCCCAGTAGTTACCACGACCATTCCTTCCACATTGGCAACCTCATTGGCTCCCACAACTCAAATGGCCACAACACAACTAGTTTCAATAGAGTATACATCAACAGCAAGTACATCAGGTGAAGAATAAAAAATTAAAGCTATGGAAGAAATGTCCATACATAATAAAGAGATGAATAAGCTCAAAAAAAAGGTGACAATCTTGGAAATTGATTACAAGCTTGCCAAAATCATGCACAAAGAAGAAGTGCAAAAATATGCTAGGATGGGTGAGAGATTAAAAGCCATGGAGAAGGACTTAACACTAAAGGAATTCCTTGGGCAGGCTAAGGAACTAATATGGGCCAATATCATTGAATTTGTC
Source organism: Pinus taeda (assembly GCA_000404065.3). Lineage (NCBI taxonomy): Eukaryota > Viridiplantae > Streptophyta > Pinopsida > Pinales > Pinaceae > Pinus > Pinus taeda. The sequence continues at coordinate 11,046 of APFE031281591.1, read as the reverse complement.
AATGATATTTGGCCATCCATTCAGGTGATTTTTGAGCAGATAAATTTAATAAAGATGGCTACAGAGGCCATACAAAGAGTAAAAGAAGAATTAGGAGAAATGCCAGAAGAGGCTACCAGAATCATCCAATTCCTTAATAGTAAGAATAAGTATGAGCTTCAGGAATTGAAAATAGAGGACATAACATAAACAAATTTGGAGGTGAGAAAGGTCCTCTCCAAGAGAAACTTACTGCAAAACTTGGAGCACAAGTGTCAGAATATGCAGGTAGCCATTAACATATTTATGGCTAAGTTTAAAATTTTGTGAGAGAAAGGGTTACCCAGTCCCTTAGTGATAAATGACAAGCTCATGACGCAGGAGGATCAAAACATCAAAATTAGAGAGCTATCAAAAGAACAGGTCAATACATCATTAATCAAGGCATTGCTAATAGGCAAAGTACTTTACTAGACATTTGAAAACTTGTTTTACCTCCAGCATGAGGTAAAACACTTGTTTATCAATAAGCCTACTTTTTCCAAATACACTGAGGCAGATGAAATATATAGGAGGATGCTAAAAATACAATTACTTGATGCTGAAGCATGGGAGAAATTAACTGGTTTACCGTAAGAAATATGCAGTAAAAAGGTTAATGTACAATAAAAGTAAAACAACTAGGTAAAAGGATGAAGACAGATCAAAAAAATTAAAGTGTATCAGTGTCAAAGTGTATCAGATGAAATCCTAAAGTAAATGAAGCTTTCAACGTGAAAGATCAAACAACAAAGCAACATAAAGGGCTAAAAAGCAAACCATAAAAGTGAGTAGTACCAAAATTAAAGGGACAACATTAAATAGTTCAATAGATGTCTCTATCTTCTTGCAAGAAGATATTTGATTTCCTAGATTAAATCTCAAATTAATTTTAGATATTTTGTAATAAAATTTTGTATAAATACTTCACAATTCGAATTATGTAGGTGGATTCAATTAGACATTTATATAGAATTTTTGATCAAGAAGACCCAGAAGGTTATTGTATCAGTTGATGAGCCGACAAGCTGGATTGATTAATAAAGATTAGATAGTTCCAAGGATTCATGTGTTGAGCGAATTTCAGACAAGTATTTTCATGTGTCTTTGTCATTTTCTCAAAGTTATTCATAATCTTATATGTGTTTCAATCTAAATTCTATAACTGGAATAATATTTCAGAACTTGCTTAAATCACACTTGTTTTTAACAGTTAAGAATTTGAATGTTTTCTTCTAATATTTAAATTAAAGAATTGTTAATTTCTCTTTGATCTAGATTGATTTCATAAAGAATCCAGGTTAAAGGATTCTTAACTACCCTTTGATTTCAATTACCCTTCCTTCCTCATTCATTATCCAGGTTTGAGAACCCTCAACTGCTCTCTCACCCTGAGTGAAACCCTTTCATCCCTCTGTCTCAAACATTCTAAAATACACTATGCTATCTTTCCCTTGGAATACCCCCTTTAGTGAGTTTATCCAGCCTTTCTTCCGTATCAGTTGACTCCATATCCCAATGGTCCAAAATACATAAATTTATCCATCTATTTAAGAGATCCGACCATGCAATTTCAAACAAAATCAAAACCCCTTGAACAATCATAGCTAGCATAAAACTTTTTCACTAAAAAAGAGTTAAATTTTAAAGAGAGAACCCTCTCTGAGCATCGAGAAGGCTAGGTACTAATCTCCAAAATTGGATTGTGGTTACCTTTGGTTTTTCCTTCTTATTACTTCAAAGGAAATATCAGAGTGATAACATTTTTAGCAACCATGCTGGGGACTTCGATCCTCAGTCTCATAAAAAATTTAATGAAGCCTTCAATCAAACCTTGAGCCCCTTAAGGTCATTACCTGAAGTAAGTTCTTAGAAAATATTATAAGAAAAGTTTAAAACTTATAATTTTGGCTCCTAAAAAGATTCACTACACTAGGGCCAACCAAGATCCAAACCCTGCAACTATAGTGGATGACCCAGAGAGGATTTCAAGACAACCTAGAACAACAAAAATTGAAGCCAGTAGTAGCCAGCTAGACAAAGCCAATTCACTCGCTGAGGAGCTTTCAAATTTAGAAGAAGTTTGTTTTGATTTGTCATTTGACCTCTCACTATTTAGAACCAAATCTGAGAATGATATCCATGAAACTATTTTAGACCTTGAGTTTACTCAACTCATTGAATAAAAAAGAGTTATCCATCCATATTTGTATAACTTTGTCTTATATGCCTTTGACAAGTTAGAAGCCTTGACCTCTACATTGATTAGTAATATAGATAGTGCCTATCTTCAGCAATCTGTAGAGATAGTTGCCCTTACTGCTGCTGCATCTCAAATTTCTTCACAATCACCACTCACTGTAAATCCACCTTCCTTTACCACAACTTCATCAATTATATCTACCATAATAAAATCACCTAAATCACTTATTAATTAGTCATCTTCATCATCATCTAGTTCACCTCCATTAGTTTCAAGCCCTTCTTCAACCACCTCCACTTTACCCCCAATTCAAACCAAAATCACAACAATGGAAAACATATATTCTCCTCTTGTTTTACCTACCCAACTTCATGCCATGCCTGTAGATTATCAGAGCAAGATTTTCCTATTTGAAGGTACTAGTTATTACACTGCCCAACAACATGTAAACAAGATGTATGACTTTTTTTAATTGCATGAAATAGATGAGGTAGATGTCTAGATGAGATTGTTTTCCTAAACTTTAATTGGTGATGTCAAGAAGTGGTTCAAAGCCTTTCCTACCAACCACATTACAGACCCAACAAATTTTCAAAGGTTATTCATTGATAGATGGGAAAGAAAGAAGAACCCATTGCAAATACTTTCTGAATATGACAATATTAGGAGAGCTCCCAACCAGTCAGTTCAAGACTATTGCACTAGGTTTAATAATATCTATAATGCAATTCCAGCCAACATTAAGTCCCCACCTGACCTAGCATTAATTAAGTTCCCTGATGGTTTTGATGTCGATATGTCATACCGGCTAAAGGAGAGAAATCCTGAAACACTTGAACAAATGCAGAGTAATGCTGTCAGTGTAGAAGCCAACTTGTTAGCTAGGAAAGAAAAAATGAGGAACGAAAAGAAAGTTGTATTTAAAGAGGAAGCTTCAACTTCAGATGGAAAAGTAGATGTTTCAACTAAAATTTTAGAAAGAAATATGGATAGGTTTGTTGGCCGGATAAATCGATCTTGCGGACAAGGCAAATCTCCATACTATCAAAAGATATCTAGCAACAAGCAGGACAAGCAAATCTACTTTTCTCTAAACATATTGTGATTCATTAATAAAAACTATAGAGGTGTTTAGACCCTACCTTAAGTCCAACACTTAGTTTGTAGCAGCCATCCTTCAACCATTTGAAATAGTTTCCTTTTGAGAATCTGCAATCACAAACAAGCAAACATCAGATAACACTTGCATAGCTAATATCATAAATCATGTTCATTGGTGATCAAGGAATCCATAAAATAAACCATAAAACATAGCTTATTGAGAAAAATAAACTTATTTGTATTAACTTTGAACAAAAGAACCTACAACCTTTGGTGCCTTGATGTTGTACAAGCTCTTCCCAGGGTCCGAAACAGGAATCTCCTTTACTTTGACAAGCCTCACACTCTTCCAAATGAAATCAAAGAGGTATGTAATATCTCCTCACAAAAGCTCAATTAGGAAGACTAAGTTCCAACAACATTTCACCTCAAAAATATTCAACTTTCAACCTCCCAAGTATCCAGCCCAATGCTTCATTTTATAGTGCAAAGGAAGGAGGTTACAGGTCCACCTATGAAGGGATAGAGTCCTCCTTCAAAGGGATAAGCTCCTCACATCAAGGGGTTAGCTCCTTAAGGTATGGGATGCATGAACCTTAAAGGAGAAAACTTGCCACCTCAAGATTCCTTCCAAAATCTTCCAGAAATGACTCAAAGTGAGTTTTTAAGAATATGCTTGCGCCTTTTTAACTTTTATAGGGGTCCGCACCCATAACACATAAACAGATCGGTCAGGTGTGTAGGGGACATGACCATTAGTTGCGGGACCGCAGGTAATGCTAAGAGAAAGTACGGAACCAGAGTTTTATAGACTTTTGAGGGCTTTCTCTTATTTTCAAGGCTTGATATGAAGAACTGAGGCTTAAGACTTGCAAAGGAGGAGAATGAGTGGTGATGGACTCACACAGATTGTAGAATGTCGAGGTGACAATTTTTGTGCAACAGATTTCCCCCTAAAGTGCGAAGTCTGTAATAGAAGAGGATAGAATTTGTCATCTAAGAAGAGTGAAGTACTTTATCATTTCAAGGATCATCCTGTGGACACCCTAGTCGAAACCTGTAAAAAAATTCAATGCAAAATATATATATATGTGAACATATCATCACTGAGGTAGGCATTCCCACGCTTAGATCAAAACTGACTAGAAAACTAACTAAACTGTTCTGATACAGGAATGATTTTGTAATACATCGCGAGTATAGACATATGTAGACACAGTATGGGCGCAACCATTTATTTATGAATAGTCTACTGTATAATGAATAACAAAATTCCTCGCAACCTGGATGGTAGAAACTAGATCCAGGGTCTTGATCTTTACTTCTTGAACTAGTACAATTCTATCCATGTGAATGAACGTGTCGAAGTCGAGTAGAAACCAATTGATTACCAGTCAATGATGTGAACTATTAACAAGTGTGAGAGAAACCACCAGTAATGTCAATGGCTCTCAAAGTACTCAGTACAATCCATGAAATGTGAAAATGAGTTGATGTCGAACATGTCATAGAATCCTTTGATCGAAGGTCAATGATGCAACTTGTCATTGAAGGAAAGAAACCTGCCATTAGTTCATGTAGATTCCAAGGTACTGACGATTTCTAAATCAGCTTTCTAGAAAATGAGCTGAAGTCGATAGAAAGCGATCTGTCACAGGCAAGCCCACAACACGAAATCATAGATCAAGTTTTGAAGAAATATATTTGGCAAGGACTAACTGAGGGATGGTAAAAATGGATGATAGATATTTTGCAAATGAATGGTTTATTTGAACTGACCTCTTGAACACATAACGACACTGCAGATGGTTTGGTGACAATTGACCCACAGCTAGTACCTAGAAATCGGTTGAAGACTTTCAATATGGTTTGATTAACTGTTAGGCAAAGGATTTCCCAACCCAGGTAAACAAAACGTGTTGTGTTCAAGAGTGGTTAACAGCTTTTATAAAACACAAAGTATAACAAAAGGGTTCATTTTTCTCTCTTTTCCCCCACCATTTCTGGCAAGTACTTCTTTATTTTTGACAAGCTTGAGGAGGATAACATTTGCTTGGTTATAAGCTCATCCTTTGGATGAGTCCAACTTAGTTTAAAATTCAAACCCTAAGAAGGAGTGGTTTGTTCCTGTTTAAAATTGAATAGGATCTTTATTGTTAAATCTTAATGAGTCCAGTATAGGAGAAACTCGGCGTTTTTCATTTTTAGGGAGTCAGAAGAAAAACTTAAGGAAACTCCATGGGTGTTCTTTTTCGTAAATTTGTGTCCCCTAAGCCTGAAAAAGTATAAAATAATACTTGAGAGAACCGCTTGACCATTACAAGCAAGGAGTACTTTTCATAATTAGTGGCGTCGATCTGAAAAAGTAAAAAAGTGATCGAAGACATGTCGTTTTAAAACCAATATCGAACTTGAAACGACAAAAGTCCGGTAATCTTTTCATGTTTATACAATCAGAAAAGAGCTGTAAGTGGACCGCCTTTTTAATTCCATTTAACGAGTTTAAAAGGGAAAAACTCGGCAATCTTTTCATATTTTACGAGTTAGAAAATAGCTTAAAGAGGACTCCAATGTTTCACTTTTTCGTAAATTTTGGAAGAGTTCGAAAAAGTGAAAAGTATGCTCTTTGTTGAAAATGATCAACTCCCCCTGAAAATCCCAATATTCAGCAAAAAAACTCAAAACATTACTCATACCTATTTAATATAAATAAAAATGCATAAAAAAGTTACCTTTTTAAAGTGAAAAATAAATAAATTAAAAAATTTATTTATCCAAAAAAGCTTATAAAAAGGGCTTTTGTAAATTCATTTTTACCGTTTGACTTCAGAGTGAGAAGTGAGAGCTTTTGGGTAAGAAACTTCTTGTGAAGATTGCAGAAAATCCATTTGTTGGAATCAAAAACCATTAGCTTCAAGTAATCCACATCACCCTTATCTTGCATTTCAACCATTTGCATTTTGTTTTAGGGCTTTAAAATTGATTTTTGAGGAGAATTTTCTTTAGAAAAACGATCGCAGGGGTCCGCAGGTGCAACACGCAGCCCTTGTGAACCCCAAATTTTTTCTACAAAGGAAAAAGTTGGGGGTCTGCACCTGTTGATTACGACGAGTGTGGACCTATGCACTGTCCATAACAAGCAGGTGCAGACCCCACGAAATAGGTTTTTAAAATTTTTATTTTCTCCATTTCCGCCCAAATTGTTTTGAACTAAATTGTTCTAATATGTCTTCTTTGCAATGTAGGACATACAAAATGCTTATTTGGTGGGAATGCGAGCATGAGGATGTCGAACTTACCACATTAATTCTTCCACCTACAATACAGGCATTAAAATCATGCAAACTATTTAAATTCTGGACTATACCCGGCATGAGGACCCAAGTAGACTTCTTGCAATGATTGGTAGACAGGTGGAACATACAGGACCAGTGTTTCATGATTGGTGGCCACCGACTCGAAATTGAGCTAGAGGACATATATTTCTTGACTAGTTTGCCCAAGAGAGGTGAACGATTATCTCTTTACGGGACTAGGCCAGGTGGCCAGTCTGTTGCTAGTCTCCGATTGAAGTTTTGCAATGACCAAACAAAGGAAAGACGGATCAATATTAAAATTATCTCCCATCTTGAACTTAAGGTTATCACGTTCACTGTCACCAGACTATGCGAGAGTGCAACATTGCATGTAGCTACCGAATCCCAGATGCGAATGGCAGTAGACTATTATCAAGGTACCATCTTCAACTAGTGTGAGGCTGTGTTGGCAAATGTAAAAGGCCAACTAACTAGAGCAAAGAACGGACAACTAAAAAACTTTGGATATGGTTTCTTGGTTGTGAGCTTTGGTCTAGAGAGGGTACCTATGTTGGTCCCACAACAACTTTCTGTTGAGGCTGGTCTTCCTCAAGAGCCTAGGATAATGCATTGGGTTGCAGTGATGGCCCGCCATCTAGAGGAGGGTTCAGAGGTTGTTTGATTTCCACCTGAGTACTTTCGTTGGTTGAGGAACCAACTCTTTTTGATTCAGGATTTTCCATATGCTGGGATGGATTATCGTGGTGACCCAGACATGGCTCTTCCACCAGGAGAGTAGTGGGATGATTCAGGTAAAATCATTTTCAACAGTTTCTAAGTTTTAAATAATTTTTTTTGTTTTTTAAATCATCCAAAACTGATAATAAAAAGTTTTAAATGCAGATGTGGGTCCACGACAACCAGTGGCTCTCCAACCTTATGAGAGGAGACACCCAGTTGCAGCAGTACTAGCCCCACAAGACTAATCTATAGAGACCCTGACTAAATTGGAGAATCATCTAAAGCGTTTTAAAGCAGATATTCTAGAGATTAGCATAGATGATATTCCACTTAGGTTACACTGATATGTGATTAGGGTCCCAGGACCTTTTAGGAGGTTCTTTTGTAGGGTGGCCTAAGTAGTGGCTTCTTATCGTGATCATTACTAGGGATAGGATGATTTCTTTTGTAGACTCATACGACATTTTATGTTTTTTTGTACTATCATTTTTGTCGATCATAAGGTGTTTACAACCTATGATCGAAGACGATGTATATTTGACACACTTCTATGATATGATATATCACTATTACTGGATATCTTGTATAACATGTTATGGAATGTTTTTAAATTTACTGTTTTGATTATTGCAAATGTCTATTTAACATACGAGAAGAAACTGCATCTGCTAATGTATTTAAATATCTTGGAATATGCTGACATTCAATGTAATCAAATTCACATTCCAAGAGACGAACTCTCAAGAATAATCTTAATAACACTGGATTTCTAATGGCATAAACCCTATTAAGCTGTAATACAATGAGTTCAAAATCTAACCTAACAATCAAACTCCAAATCCCAAATGAGATGGATTCAGATAATAACTCAATCACTACACTATACCCTCCAATGTTATTCCTTGTTTAACTGAGGCTTACCCCATGCATAGATACAAACTCATCAGAGGGTGAATAGATAACCCAAGCTGTGGAAGAAATGTTCCATGTATTACGACAAGCACCATCAGCAAAACCGATATATGTTTGATGAGACGTCGACATCTGCAATATCAAGATTAAAATCAAGATAAGCAGGATTAATGATAAAAGCACTCTCTAAACTAGGCACACATTTCTAATCTAAAACACACCAGCTAGAAAGAAACTAATCTAATAAAAATATCCACACCAAGGTTCAAAGCATAATATCTCTTCAGATAAAGCCCATTTCTGGGTTTACCCAAAGAGACACCATCAAAATATACCAATTCATAGGCCCCTTTTGCCAGCTTTCACTTAACAATATAAGGACCATGCCACATAGGTACAAATTTTCCATCCCCTAGCTTATCATTTGCTTGATCGTATAGTAAGACTAGGTCTCCTTCCGAAAAATTACGAGGTGTAACATTTTGGTCGTATTGAGCTTTTATTCATTTTGCATGAGTTTCGATTGCTAATGTAGCATCATGTCGATTCTCATCTAGTTGAGCTAAGTACAACAAAAGTTTCTCCTCTTTGGAAGTGGCTGAGAGTAATTCTATGGCTATTTGCAATGACGAAATTTCTCATTCAATGGGTAACATTGCTTCCAAACCATAAACTAGTTGAAAAGGAGTGAAACCAGTTGACGTTTTTATTGAGGTTTGATATGCCCAAAGTGCTGAAAATAACATGTTATACCAATTCAACCTATGAATACCAATGATTCATTGGATCATAGTGACTAGAAGTTTATTGATAGCTTCAACCAGACCATTAGCCTATGGGTAATATGGAGTATAACTATCATGACGCAGGCAAGGTTGATATGTCAGTTCAGTCATCATGATGTTTCGAAAATGACTCCCATGATCAGTAATAATAGCTTGAGGAACACTGAATCTAGAAATTATATGATTGAAAATGAAAATTGCAGCAATGTTGCCGTCTGCTGAAAATGTAGGCATCACCTCAGTCCACTTAGTAAAATAATCTACCACAAGGATGATATACACATGTCCCCCAGCCGAATGAGGGTTACATGTAATAAAGTCGATACCCCACTTTGCGAAAGGACCGAACCCAATTATTGGGTGGAGAGAAGCGAGTGGAGCACACATATTATGTTACAAAATTTGACAATTGTGGCATTTCTGGACTACATAGATACAATATTTGAATAAGGATGGCCATAAATAACCAGCGCACAATATCTTTTGGGTTGTGGCATACCCAGACATATGACCGCCACATGCTCCAGAGTGACAGTCATTTAGAACCTTTTCAGCTTCTTCATGCGTTAGACAACGTCGGAAAACAGAATCCGCCCCACGACGATAGAGTGTATTTCCAATAATATTGTATTGTTGGGATTGGAAATGTATTTTCCATCGCTGAGATCATGAGATTTTAGGCCGAAAAGATTGGGTTTGGAGATAAACAATAATATCTCCATACCATGGATCAAGAGTACTGATAAGAAACAAGGATTCGTCTGCAATGGGTTCTTCTGCCACAGTTTTAGTATCAGTACGTGGTAAATCACACATCAGTTCCACAAAAACCAAAGATTTCTTTACCTTGGATTTTTCAAACTCCAAGTAAAATTCCTGTAGGATAACTATCCATTTGGAATACTTGCCCCCCAACAATTGTTTGGTCAAGATATATGTCATAGGGTTACAGTAAAAAATTACCATGGTTTTGTGTAATAAGATGTAGTGACGAAATCTTTGGACAGCTTGAACAGCCGCCAAAGCCAATTTTTCCACATGTGAATATTTAATCTTAGTTGGATTCAGGGTTCGCCTAAGATAGTAAATCACATGTTCACTGTTGAATTCATCTTCCTGAACTAAAACCATCCCAATGGTGGAATGAGAAGCGGCGAGGTACAAAAAGTAATCCTGGTTATAGTCGGGAGGATGCAATAACGATGCATGGGTCAACACATGCTTAAGTGCATCAAAAGATTCGTTAGCTATCTCATCCCAAAAGAATGGAGTATTCTGTTTCAACAACCTGGTAAAACCTTTCATTATCTCAGCATAGTTAGGATGAAATGACGTAAAAAATTTTCTTTCCCTTGCAAACTTTGGAGTTGGTGAAGAGTTGAAAGAGGAGGCAATTTTACGATAGCTTCAACCTTCGAGGGATCGACACGAATGCCAGCTTTTGAAATTGACAAATCCCAGTAAACGACCCGTTTCTATACAAAAAACACATTTGTGTGGATTCATCCTAATTCGATAATGCCTACATCTCATAAAGATTGCTTGTAAATGAGTGAGATGATCGGCTCTACGTAATGAATGGGTAGGTAAATCATCGAGATGTGGTTGCACAATGTGATTGATGTCATGAAATGCGTAAGACATAGCCCTTTGAAAAGTTGCTCCAACATTCTTCAATCCAAAAGGTAATTTGCAATAAGAAAATGTCCCCCATGGAGAAATGAAAGTCGTTGTTATGTACTTAGGGGGGCTAATATGGGGTACCGAGGGAGGTACCCAAGGTAATAATGTAATAATGGGATGGGCCATAGTAATAAATAAGGTGGTTAACCCATGTCATGTAAGGGACCACAAGTAGTTAATAATAATGTAAGGGGCCCATGGTATTAGTTGATGGTATGAGGAAACCATTGTAATGATGCATGGTATTGTATGTATGAGGCCTATATAGAGGCTAGAGACTCCACATGGAGAGATATGAAGAGAAGTA
>APFE031281589.1:21241-59077 GCA_000404065.3 Pinus taeda | reverse complement strand
TTTTATTTGGATTAATATGAGTAAAATTTCAACATTGATGATGAACTGATAATGTTATACATATACACATTATATTAGGTTGTAAAATAGGCTTTTCAGCTCAATACAAATATTTTTTTCAATAACTTGATACTATATATCCATTTATTTTTAAACAACACATAATATATAAATAATTGACATTAAAATATTTTACATAACATGTGTATTTAGACATTTTATTAGCACCTATTAAAATGATTTTTTGTTATTAATATATTTTAAAATATGCATTAGCATATTAAAATATTTTATTGAAAGCACAAGTGTGTGTTGGATTAATATATATAAAAACCTGTTAAAATATTCTTTTAACATAGTTCATAGAACTTTACTAAAGAATATTGCTTTTTAATTAGAGAAATATTAGTTTTTATACAAACCCACTTACAGAACATATTTTAGAAAGATTAATATAATAATATTCATTGATAATAAATATTTGTATTTATTAGTGAAAAAAAAATTAATGATCAATTTCCATGTTTTTAACGAAAACATACTTAAACTAACCCTCAAGCTGAATATGAGAATCTTTGCTTTAAGTTCTAATAATCAAAAATAATCCCACCCATGTTCACGAAATTTATGCTTTTGTGACGGAAGGCAGATTTACAATTGCCCAGTATTTCAGCGGATCTCTCGGTCAAAATCAATATATATTAACATATAATATAATGGGTTGAAAGTTAAAACTATACCTCAGTGATAATGGATACATGATATAGTATTCAACACGAAATTTATGCTTTTATGATGCCAGATTTACAGTGGCCCAGTATTTCAGCGAATATGTAAGTCAAAATCAATAAATATTAATATGTAATATAATGGGTAAAAACTATGCCTTAATGATACCGGATACATGATATAGTATTGGTTGTGTATAATGCAAAAATATTGTTAGTAATAATGATGAGTTTCTTCTTAATATTGTTAATTAAGTATATGAATTTATTTTGATATTAGATTAAAAATGAGGCATTATTTTTGTTAGTTGAGAAATGATTTTTTTAATAAAGGTGAGTTAAATTTAGATTTTTCAAACTATAATTTTAAGTTTTTCATTTTTAATTTTTTTTGGTTAAAAAATAAGAAAGAAGGAAAAAAATTATATAAAAAAATGATTTGTTATTTATAAGAAGTTATCAATTAAACTTAAATGTTTCTAACATAATTTTAAATTTTAAAAATATTTTTCATTCTTAATTTCCAAAAAAACTAGGTAAATTTAACTTACTCAAATTAACAAATCAAATATATATAGAAAAACAAGCACAGTTTAATTACTTCTTCATCAAATTCGAAATTGTAGTTTAAAAAAGCCAAAGATATAATTTGTAGTTTAAAAAAGCCAAAGGTATCACTATGCACCATTGCGATGCGTTTAGACCTGATTATGGTTTGGAAGGGCCACTGTCTTCCTCCTTTCTAGCTATGCTATGAGACACATGTTGAATGTGATTTACTACCATCCTTATATTTAATTTTTGAAGGAATGCCTTCCAGGGACAAAACCTGCCTTGAGTTCACCGGTCGTGGGTAGTTAATACAATATCCTTTGCAATCATAACGCCTGTTGCGCAGATCTCGCCTTCGAGATTGTTGCCCTATATGGAAGATATAGGCCTTAAAATGAGCCTTGTGTTATAATGCTAAGGGTTTAACAATAACTTTCGCTGGGTGAAACCCTTAAGATGAGGGCTCAAATCTCATTGAGTATATATATGACCTGTTGTGTCTTGGCTAGAAGAGTAGGCGACCCCATAGCGGACATCTTGGCTCTTGTTGAGGCATAAGTTTCTGTTGAAAGACATTAATTCCAACCACCCACCATTAATGCATTTGCTAGACTATTCTGGAGGATTTTGCAGACGTCTTGAGAGATGGATAGCTCCCTGGAGAAGCCACCGACTCCAGAAAGTTCTCTGCTGTGTATAAAAACCAGTTCAGCCATCGAATGAAGACATGTTGTGTGTGTTTTTTGTATTCTCTGTTTTGGTATTAGAGCTGGTGTGAGGTGTGAGAAGAATGAGCTTTCAGGTGTGAGAAGAATGAGCTCAAGTGAGCTGAGAGGAGAGGCCAATTAACTGTGGCATAGCGGAAGCATGGAGGGCACGCGTAAGTTTGTGTTGGTGTGGTGAGGGAAAACTAAATTCTCACCAGTTGCTTGATGTTATCAGTGCATCGTTTTTGGCTTAATAGCTAGTTTCATGTTCTTTGAAGGAAACATATATGACAAGATTTTGGCTATTTCAGTGCTCAAACGGTTATTCAGGTTACTAGATCTGAAAATTTTTGTTTAGGGTAATTTTTGGCACAAATGAGTGGGATTCGAAAATTTTGGTGGGATTGTAAACAATTTTGTACATTAATGCTGTATAAATTTTGGGTTTCTGTGTGCCTGTTTATATGCAAATTTTATGAAAGGTGCGCATATAGTCATTAAATATATTTAAAATTCAAAATTCCGAATGTTGTAAGTGGGTAATGCCCTGTTTCTTGCATAGGGATAATACTTTGGTTTTTTATGGATTGATGGACTTACAAGTCTACGCGGTGTGAGTCTGGGTGATTTTTGGCAAAATAAGGGATGCTAACTATAGCATTTGGTAAAAAGAAAAAAGAGTGTTTCAAAGAACTTCATTGTAATGTGTTGTTTCTTGCACAGGGATGATGCCAAAAACGGCTGAAAGTGTCTCCAGTCGTGTTTGTATGTCAAAATTGTTCTAGGCTTTGGAATAATTTGCTTGGATAGTTTATGAAAATTATCCAGTTGTATGCAGCTCTATGCTTGCTATTCCAGGAATCAAATGTTATTATCACTTAATAAGACTCGTAGTGTTTGATGTTTGTTTCTAAAATAAGGAAAGAAGAAGGCAACCATATTATCCAATAATATTGGATAAAATTTTTTTACTTAAAGATTTAGAAGCTTACTGACAATGGCTAATATATTGGTAGAATCTTATTTATCTGAATCTAACAAGTTAGATGGTGAAAATTATGCAAATTGGAAGTTTAAGTTGTAGACTTTGATGGAAGGCAGCAATACATGGGCGATTGTGTCTGGAGCTGAAGTTAAGCCAGTGACCCCTCAAGCCACAGATGCTACAATTCAAGATTGGGAGCGACGAGAAAACAAAGCTAAGGTGTTTTTGTGGATGATGGTTAAGGACAACATTATTCCACACATTAGAGAGTGCAAGACATCCAAGGAGACATGGGACATTCTCAAAAATTTGTATGAGACAAAGAATACAAATCGAATATTGTATTTAAAGAGTAATATTCTTTCAATTAAGATGGAAGAAAATGAAAGTGTTAGTGATTTTATTTCTAGAATTAAAGATCTAAAGGATAAATTAGGTGATATTGGTGAATAAATATCTAGTACAAACTTGGTTACTGTGACATTAAATGGAATTCTTGATGAATATCAAATGTTTATCACTGGTCTTTCAGCTAGAGAGAAGGCTCCTACTTTTGATGAGTTGGCAGGTAACTTATGCAGGAAGAAGAGTGGAGAAGAAGCCTTAAACAGAAATCTCCCAATTCAGATTTGGCATTGATAGCCAAAGGGAAACAATTCTTCAAAGGAAAACAGTGGGAGAAAAATAAAGGAAAAAATCCCCAGGTAAAATCATTTCAAGGTACCCCTTTACCAAGGACAAATGCCAAATCAAGTAGAGATGATGTGTGTTATTACTGTGGAAAACTTGGTCATTTTGCTAAGAATTGCATGAAAAGGAGGTCTGATCAATTTAAACAAAGAAGGCATTCAGGAAATTATGTTGATAGAGATGAAGCAGTTAATCAAGATGTTAGCAATCTTAAGTTGTTTGTGTGCAATGCTGCTTTATCAACAAAAACTGATGATGATAATGCTCGGTTTATAGATTCTGGTGCATCAATCCATATGTCATGCAAAAGAAATTGGTTTGATACTTATCATGAGATTAATAATGGTGGACACATCTATTTAGGAGATAATAGATCACATGAAATTAAAGGATATGGTAATATAAGTGTTATGATGCCTAATGGACAAGAAAAACATTCAAAATGTGGTGTATGTTCCAGGATTAAGAATAACTTAATTTTAGTCTCTACTATCACAAATCAACATTTAAAAGTTGAATTTGTGAAATCACATTGTTTGGTAAAGGATGTGTAGGACAACTACAAGGTTGTTGCAAAAGGAATGAGAGTTGGAGGCTTATACAAGTTGGATGTAATGAAGAATGGGCATCAAGCTGCGGCATCAACAGGAATGTCAACTATAGAACTTTGACATTAAAGTTATGGACACTTAAATCATAATGACCTAATGTTAGTACAAAAGAAATTGATGGTAGAAGGTCTTCCAATTATAAAGGGTGAACACTTTGAATGTGAAGGTAGTGCACTAGGAAAACAACATAGGGAAGAATTTCCTGTGCATGAAAATAGAAGAAAAAGTAAAATACTTGAACTAGTGCACACTGATGTATGTGGCCCAATGCAAACTAAGTCACTTGGTGGAGCATATTACTTCCTTATATTTATTGATGATAGCACTAGATACACCTGGGTATACTTTATAAGAAACAAAAGTGATTGTTTGAATACTTTAAAGAATTCAAGGGTATGGTTGAAAAGAAAATAGGAAAGAGCATTAAAATTCTTCAATCTGATAAAGGTGGTGAGTACACTTCAGGAGCTTTTATCAAATATTGCAAACAAAATGGAATTATGCAACAATTTACAATACCACATACACCTCAACAAAATGGAGTAACTAAAGGAAAGAATAGAACATTAGTTGAATGTGCTCGAAGTATGTTAAAAAGTAAAGGACTTTCTAATAGTTTTTGGGCTGAAGCCATTAATACAGCTGTATATCTTAAACATAGAAGCCCTACTAAGTATCTTGAGCATAAAACACCATTTGAAGCATTGTATGGTTTTAAACCTAAAGTTAGTCATTTAAGGATATTTGGATGCAAGGCCTTTGCTCATATTCTAAAGAGGATAGGAGGAAGTTAGATGCCAAAGCCATCAAATGTATTTTTATTGGATATTGCACTGATCAAAAAGCATATAAAATGTACGATCCAAGTACTCACAAGGTCTTTGCAAGTAGAGATGTTATATTTCATGAGCATGTAGATAAACAATAAAAGAAGAGAAACATAATACATGGCAGTCTCCTTATGAAAACTTTAAGGAAGAAGAAGAAGTTGTAGAATCAACTCAAGTACAAGAACGCATGGACATTCCAAAAGACACCTCAAGGAATCAAAGTCCACAAAAAAGTGATGAAGGCACTCCACAGGGAAGAAAATGAGAAGGTACTCCACAAAGCAATGAACCTCTAAGAAAGTCAACACGACAGATTCAAGCCCCCATCAGGTATAAAGATTATGCTTTAATGTCTCAAGTAATGACTGTTTTTGAGCCCTTAAATTATGAACAAGCCAAAAATCATAAAGAATGGATGGAAGCTATGAAAGAAGAATATGATTCTATAATGAAAAATGAAACTTGGGAATTAACAGAATTACATAAAAATAAAGTCCCTATAGGATCAAAATGGTTGTATAAGACAAAATTTAATGCAGATGGTAGCATAGATAAGTATAAAGCAAGATTGGTTGCAAAAGGTTATTCACAAAAAGAAGGTATAGATTATGAAGATACCTTTGCTCCGGTTGCAAAAATGAATACAATCAAAATAATGATAGCGTTGGCAACTAAATATGATTGGAAGCTACATCAATTAGATGTAAAGTCAGCTTTTCTAAATGGTGACTTAAAAGAAGAGATTTATCTTGTTCAATCAGAAGGATTTGTAAAGAAAGGTCAAGAACATCTTGTATGCAAGTTAAAAACGGCCTTATATGGACTAAAACAGGCCCCTGGATATTGGTATGAGAAAATCGACAAATTCTTCTTTTAGCAAGGATTTAAAAAGAGTGAAAATGATCTTAATTTGTATGTGAAGATAGACAGAAATGGGGATATAATATTACTTTCTATATATGTTGATGATCTAATAATAATAGGGAGTGCTGATAAATTAATTACAGATATAAAAATGAAGTTATCACAGGAATTTGAGATGAAGAATCTTGGTGAGATGCACTATTGTCTAGGTCTTGAAGTATGGAGAAATGATGGAAGAACCTTAATCACACAAAGCAAATTTACAAATGAAGTACTAAAGAGATTTCATATGAATGAATGTAAAGCAGTGAGTACTCCATTGGAACAAAATATCAAATTAAGAAGTGATGATGGAACAAAAGTGGTGAATGGAACATTGTATCGACAATTAGTGGGAAGTCTGAATTATCTCACTACCACCAGACCAGACATTTTTATGCAGTAAGCATACTTAATCAATTCATGGCTAAGCCTCACGAAAGCCATTGGATAGCTGCAAAAAGGGTCCTTCGATACTTAAAGGGAACTATCAATTTCGGTATGGAATATACTAATGCTTGTAATGTTGAATTGAAAGGTCATTATAATTCTTATTGGGCTAAAAATCCAGACGACAGGAGATCCACCACTGGATATGTCTTCAATATAGGATCAGGGGCTATATCACGGAGCAGTAAGAAACAGGGAACAATTTCCTTGTCATCAACTGAAGCATAATATAAAGCATTATGTAGTGGCACCTCTGAAGCTATATGGCTCAGAAGAATACTTGAAGATGTTGGTGAAGGTCAACAAGAACCTACAGTGATCAGATGTGACAATCAAAGCACCATCAAACTGGGGAACAATCCTGTATGTCATACAAGGTCAAAACATATAGGCACACAATATCATTTTGTAAGAGAAAAGGTCCAATCAAAAGAAATTTCTCTAATGTACTGTAATACAAATGAGAATGTAGCTGACATACACTAAGACTCTTGGGAAGGAAAAATTTGAGTTTTGTAGAAGTAAGTTATATGTTGTAGAAAATCAAGATTATATTGTAAGCCTAGCTGAGACTTAGACCAGCAAGCATGACAATTAAGAGTATGTTTACAGTGTCTTATATATTGTGCTATAGTATATTTGTTATATGGTTGGAATTAAGGGGGAGTGTTGGAAGACATTAATTCCGACCACCCACCATTAATGCATTTGCTAGATTGTTCTGGAGGATTTGACAGATGCCTTGAGAGATGGATAGCTTCCTGGAGAAGCCACCGACTCCAAAAATTTCTTTGTTGTGTATAAAAACCGGTTCAGCCATCGAATGAAGACATGTTGTGTGTGTTTTGTGTATTCTCTGTTTGTTTCCTGCTATTGTGCGACTTGCAGGCTGTTGCAAGTAGCCTAGGTTTATAGTGGTAGCTAGTTAGATTTGATCATAGGTGTGTTCAGGATAACTCTCACCAGTTACCAATTATCCTAGATTAAAAAAAAAAAAAACCTATCCATGGTGTACAACAAGTGTGCATGTCATCACCACACATTGCCTTAGGAGCAATCAAAATGTTGCCACTTTCCTGTCCACACGCTATTAGTCAATAAATGAGAATAATTTTTTTCGAACCTAGGACACACTGCCATCAGACTCCAATCCTATTTGGTTGGTTTGCCAATCCTTTCTCCAAATTGGAGGCCAAATATACTCCACTGAAGAATCTATTTACTAGTTTTGCTGCCAATTGTCCAATCTAACATCCATTGACTGATACCATATTCATAATCTCCCTTATATTTAGGCCGATAGGCCTTCCTATGCATCAACAATCGTCAAGACTTTTACCCTGCTCCGTTCGATCAAGTGAGGTATTTTCAACAGTTGATTTGAAGTGTGACTGCTTTTTCCAAATATCGGTTGAGTTGCCTTCTTTTCACTTACTGCTTTTTCCCATTCTTTTATGTCACTCTTGGCCTTAGAGTTAATTGTTTCTTTGGTCTGCCAGTTGTTGTTGCTGTTTTTCTTCCCTGGACTTTGGCAAGCACTGTTCTTTTTCCATAATAGACAGGTTTTTATTTTGGGACATGTAATTACCGTTGAATGTAAATCAGATTAATTCCTATGACCCACACTGCTTATACCTAATATTTTGGGAAATGTAATTACCGTTGAATGTAAATCAGTCTAATTCCTATGACCCACACGGCTTATACCTAATATAGTGTCTGCCTGGGCTTGACCAGCCTCATATAGACCATAAGTTGGTGAATCCTTATGGGGTTCAGTAATAATTTCTTGGGTTTTTGATTATTGTGTGTCTAATGAATGAAATCTATGGAGCTGCGTTGATTACCTAGACAACCATGTTCAACTTGTTTGAGAAGCTGGAGTTGTGCAGCAACTTCCGTCATATTAGGTTGATCATCCTTCTCATAAGCAAGGCATCTGAAAGCAAATTCAACAACACCAGTAACCATGGCCTTGACATGAGGGTTAGAATCAATCTCCAGGTTTGGATCCACCAGTTCATGTAAAGCCCCACATTGAATCTTGGATACAGCTAAATTCGCAAGCCCAATATCTCGTTTCTCTCTTGTTATGTCCATGGCTTTGTGAGCAAATATTAGCTCTACCAAAACTACACCGAAGCTGTAAACATCGCTCTTGTCACTGAGTCGATAGCACTGTTGGTAATCTGGATCAAGGTAACCAGTGGATCCTTGCGGACCTGTGGAAACATGAGAGGCTTCTGCAGGAGCAAGCCTAGAGAGCCCAAAAACAGCGAATTTAGCCTTGAAATTCTCGTCCAGAAGAATGTTGGTCGATTTCACATCTCTGTGGAATATGGGTGGTTTAACGCAGAAATGAAGATATGCCAAGGCCTGGCCCGTTTCTACTGCTATATTTAGCCTCGTTTGCTAGGACAAACCCTTTCCTCTGTTTTCCCCATGAAGATGATCAGTCAAGGTACCATTTGGCACATACTCATAAACCAGAAGCAATTCTCTGTGATCCTGGAAGTACCCAATTAGAAGAATAAGGTTGGGATGTTTGAGCGAGGACAGTATCCTGACTTCGTTACCAAACTATTCAAGTCTTCTAGAGTTATCGTGATAAAGCCTTTTCATTGCCATAAGACACCCATCCTAGAGATTTCCCAGATAAACAGAGCCAAACCCCCTGTCTCCTAATTCTTTCTTCTCATTGAAGAAGTTGGTGGCTTCTTCAAGCTCTTCATAACAGAAAAATGGAAGAGAAGAATCATTCATACACAGAGCACCCAGTTCCTTGTCCTTGCAATACTCAATGCTCTCAAGTCTTTGTTTGGTCCAATGATCCCTTTTACGCATACGCGCTACTAGCACTGCTAGAGAGGTCATCAGTAAAGCAAATCCAACACAGACACCTATGCTGCCAAATAAGAAGAAGGTATCAGGATTGTACACATTTTGCATATAGAATGAAATCATTTCATACAAGGATCATACACAGTGGGCAGTTACAGTAATTTTGGAACTTGTGTTAAACTTGGAATAACCCATCAATATAAATTGGGCCATTTTTATCTTGATGGTGGATTATTGGAATATTTTAGAATTTGACCGCAGGAACTACTTCAAAGTATTTGTATTTGTTAACAGGAGCTATTTCAAACAAGTGATCTACCTCCTGTCCATAGGATTACAAAATAATTTTGAAATCCTAGATATAAATAAGTCAAAAAGAATAGTATATCTTCTTTATTGTTACCTTCTTTAAGGTTTGTTCAGAGTTGGAACCCTTTTAGATAGGTTGAGAGTTTCACCCTGATTCTAAATAAAGTCATCTTAGCAGAGATTAGATAAATCTATATCAACGTCAATCCCAAAAAAAATTACTACAGAATCAAAAAGCTTCATCTCTTAAATGTTAAGGTCATAACCAAGAACTTCATCACCAAATGTTCATCATCAAATGCCCACTGCAATTAATTAAATTCCTTGTACATAGAACCCATGATTACCTATGAGAATCCCACTGTAAGATTTGGCTCTAGGTTTCAGATGGGAAAGACCATTGTTGGGACTTATTGTATCAGTTTGAGTATGTGAATCGCCTATAGCAAATTCAACAAAAAATGAAACTACACCAAATAATAGACCTTCAATAAATTGAAACAACCATTACTTCTTAAACCCAAGACAAATTCACCAGGTTGTCTGGTAGTCTGTGCCGAAGCTGGGCTTTGTGGTTGACTGGCGTTCTTTACTGAATCCGAGCTTTGTGGTTGGCTGGCATTCTGTGGCAAACCTGGGCTTTGAGGAAGGTAGCAGAGGAAAGGCTCGTTGGAATTAGAAACATTGTATCCATAGATTCCCGCGCTTGACATACAGTGGCTGCACATTTTGAATTCTTCATCAGTTTTATTCCATTTGATTTCAAAACCCCCACGCAGAACGTCCCAAAGGTTCTGCAAAGTTAAAGAAGATAATTGTTGCAGGACAGGGAATCGAACAGTTGAGATGCAGGGAGCCCACTTGATTCCTTCCAGATCTAAAAGAAATACCCATGTACCATTATCATTACCGCAAGGGACATTGAGCACATGCAAATTTCCTATTGTCGGGTATCCTATTCCCAGGGTTATACTTTGGTAGGACGAACCAGCAAGTTTAAACAAAGAGGCAGTGAGATTAACAGGAGCTTCCGAAAGGCCACAATCTGTAAAAACTATGCCACTGATGATTTTCATACTGTTTTGATTGTAGCCCAAAACCCTGTAGCTCACGTTGTTGATTGTGAGATAGGGCGTGCTAGATTGATAGGTTGATTAAGCTTGTGTAGATTTTAATTCTCTAGTTTCTATAAGTTTTCCTGCTCCCAGAAGTGGCAGGGCCTGCCACAGCTGAGAGATTTAGTTAGATTAAACCACAACGCTGTAGATTTACATTACCAGCATTTCAATTCTGTAGATTTAAATTACCAGCATCTGTAGATTTACATTTCAATGTTTCAATTCAGTTCATTTGTTAATTTCACTGCAGATTGTTTAATTACAGCATGTGTGTGAGTTATTTTTACACAGGGCATAGATCAGAGTGTGGATTTCATTTCCTTGCATCGCAGCATTAAAAAAATATGGCATAGGTGTGGTTTTATAACGTTTTGACATAGTCCAAAGTCAAATATACAATCTGTGACAATGCGTGTTATTCTCCGTTCATGTTAATGATGTTGGCTTACAAGACGAGTGCGTAGGTTTTGTTTATTTTCTTGATTTTTCAAATGGCAATGATTGGTTTGCACAATCAAGACTGTGGAACACTGTCGTTTATATTTGCTACTTCTTTGCTTTTGAATGGGGATAATGCTCTGGAATTGCAGGGCTTGGTTTTGTTTTTTGTGGTTCTGTTATGGCTCATGAATGGATGTGTTTATGGATTGAAATTTAAGGAAAATATGGATTTATTGTAGCATATGAATGGGATGCATCCAAGCATTGAAATTTCAGAAGTTGGGTTTATTGTGCATATGAAATGGCATGTGTTCATGCTTTTGAAATTTTACTCAGAGAAAAGAAAAGATGGATTTGGTATTGCATTTGAATGAATTGTATTCTTCGTATATGCTTGGCCATCTATAGAGGTTTCTTGACTTTGGGTAATCAACTTAGCCTCTTGATTTTGGGTAATTAACCTACTCTAATATGAAATAAGACATTCAATGTGTTCGTTGTAATATAGATATAAAAAAAAAAACATCTAAAGAAAAGTAATTGCACAATTATCCAGTCCAAGAAAACAAGGTTTTCCACAAACCAATTAACTCTTCTAGAAAAATTCAACAATTCCAATTTAATAATCCTATAGGCCTCTCTTTGTACCTTTTGAGACAATTACTAATTATAATTGTTGACAATATCTTTGTTCTAACCATTCATGACAAAGTAGATATATTATGTTTTCTTGATCTTGTTTTACAACATGCTCTGCCTTTATTTGACATAATATGAAGCATCATATTGATAAAACTTAATTTCCTCATAAATGTCAAGCTGTCTGACTTGTAGAGCTATTCTTTGATGTATTGGGGTGAGAGGATGCAAATTTTTCTTTAATTTACTTTACATGTCTGATCACTATCAATCAATCTCTAAAGACTATTCATTTGCAGATTTATTTTTGGCTTTAGTTATTTCAAATCCTTGAGAAAGAGCCAGGAATATAACTAAATCCTTGAGAAAGAGCCAGGAATCATGCTTGATTGTTGTAGAGATTCCCAAATTCCAAGTGTATTGCGACTCCTTTTCACTATTAGGGCTCGTGTTTCCCGCCAACACGGGTATATAACATTTTTATCACATTAAAATTATTTATATATTTGGGGATATGTGGAAGAATGTTTATTGTCTTTTTTTCAGTCTCAACTCCCTAAAAAAGTTTTATTATCTTTTTTCAGTCTCAACTCCCTAAAAGTGACATCTCTCGCTTTTAGACTTAGAAAGAAAATTATATATATAAAATGTTAAATAAATTTATATATAAATAGGGGATAGGCGAAAGAATGTTTATTATCTCCTCCTCTCAGCTACAATTCCCTAAAAATTATATCACTCTCACCCTTGGACTGACAAAGAAAATTATATATACATAATTATAAATAAATTATAACTTTACCAGTTACTATAATACCTACTTCGGTTTAACAATACCCAATATAAATCAATAATACCTACTTACCCAATCTAGATCTTAAACTCTTAATAAACAAAAGATGTTACCACTGTTTAAACAAAACCCAAATTTATATTTATGCGTATATAAAAGTACCCAAAGCGTATTTTATTTACGGATACATGATATAGTTAGACCCTCTAGTCATTACTATATATCTATATATACATGGATTATTGTTAACATTTTGATTGATCTGCACTACACTGACCTTATTTCAGATTTGTTTATTTATGTTACATCTGACACAGCCTCCCCGCGCTGGGCTACTGAAAAAATACACTACAGGACTGCCCCAAACGTGAATTCAAACCCATTTCGTGGGCAATATAACCGTAAAATTAACTTCGTGAAACTCAGCTGTGTCCGATACTCTGCGACGCTTCTAATGCTTTAATGGAAGCATCGATGCGACGCACAACAGCTTTAGGAAGACCCAGAAACTCTATCCGAAGTGAACAACGAATCGTTTGATTCGTCTGTGAGAGATGGACCATGCAGCATAAGCGGCAGAGGCCTGTCTGGTATTTTAGGAATCTCTGTCTCTCCCTCCAGCATCCTCACCACTCCCGCCATTCCAGGTCTGAATGCTACCATAACATGCGAGCACAAAATACCCACCAAAACAAATCTCTCCATCACGCTCTCCTCTCCCCTCTGCCGGATTCTCTCGTCTACTGTTTCACTGCCCCTGCCTTTTCTCACCAGAGTCCATGCCCAATCCGCGATGAGATACTGGGAGGCCGAGTCCACGGAGGTGTCCAAAGCCCTTCTGCCACTCATGATCTCCAGCAGCAGCACCCCGAAGCTATACACATCACTCTTATCTGTCAGGTGGCCGTAGAGGGCATATTCTGGAGCCAAGTAGCCGTGCGTCCCTGCTACTTTAGTCGTTTTATGGGACTTCCCTACTTCAGTCATTATCCTCGCCAGCCCAAAATCAGCCAGACACGCATTCATTTCGTTATCGAGCAGAATGTTAGTGGATTTGATGTCTGTGATAAATTGCGGGCTCGATGCCGTCGTGCAGATAAGCCAGCCCTTTGGCAGTCCCCATGACGATGTTCCTGCGCTGTGGCCAGTTCAAAAGCTGGGCCCTCGACTTTCCTCCAGTTAAAAATCCCAAGTTGGCATTATTAAACCCTAATCAGAACGGTTAGTGAAGATTTTATCTCTGTGGTGTGTTTCACGATCCATATACATATATATAGCCTTTTTGTGTTGCAGAAAATAGATTCCACATGGCTAAGCATCACGATCACGTTTATGTTGGATAGGCTAAGCATCACGATTACGTTTGTTCACGTAATCGCCGGACTTATACGTTTGTTCATGCAATCTGGTTTGTATGGAGCATAACACGACCGTACCACTACTATAATTTTTAGTTGTAGGTGTTTACGTAGCGATCCTCTTCTTCCAAAGGCACAAGTTTCAAATGAGGATTTTAACTTTTAACTTTGAATTTGGGATTTGAATTTCAGACCTCATTACACATAACACTACTAATTAGAATATTAGATCATAGTTACTAAATAGTTACCAAATAGATTACAGCAAAAAATGCACGTGCCAAACAATTCACTTCAATTCTATTAAATTCTTAGTATAAGGGGTTAATTCAGTAAATTTATTTGTCATAAATAGTTAATTAATAGATCATATTTATATGTCATAAATAGTTACTTAATAGATCATATTTATATAAAAAGATTATTTATAAAGATTTTTATTAGATGTTAAAAGATGATTTTTGAATAGACGTAGATAGAGGATGACATATACAAACACGGAAATGAGAGTAAAAAAGAAAAAAAAAAGTAAAAGTGAAATTAGGAAAATTGATTTTTTTTTTTTTTTTTTTTTTTTTTTTTTTTTTTTTTTTTAATTTTTTTTTTTTTTTTTTTTTTGGAACAGTAGTTTAATTTTATAAGTGATAAAAAAAATGTGTGAAAGTAGTTTAATTTTATGAGTGATTATTTTTTATTTATATAGGAATTATAGATAAACCAATTTCTAAGTTTTATAAATGCTCATTTATTACATAAATAAGTTTCAAAATTTTAAAAAGAATATTCCATCCAAGTTTTGGAAAAAAATAATTTTGGAAATAAAATATGAATGGTAGATTTCTTTAAATAAATTTTATTTATAAGGTTGTTATATTATTCAGAATTACTAAAAGATATTCAAAATCCAAAATAAATCATGGAAAAAATTAACAAAAAATACAAATCTTTAAAATGCTTAATATCCATTCTTTTTAGAATTGAATTTTTTTCATTCAAACTTTTATCATATTTTTTAGAATTGAAATTGGTAACTATGATTTTAACTACCCAAAACTATACTTCTTCTTATTATTTTTTTTTTCTCGGCAATGCTAACTAATTTATATTAAAATGTACAGAGGAGTATTACAGCAATAGACGCTTGCTGCCCAGGGCCAACTGTGGCTCCATGGGCAATATAAAACGACACTTACAAAAGCCTCGCAGGGCGACATTATCAAAAAACTTTGACCTTGACTGAAGATTGACACTGAGAGACTCTATAAAATCTGATAAGCAGCCCACGCAGGGGCATTTCCGGTGCAGTCATGTAGATTGTGGCTTCTAAGAACACTGCTGACAAAACCAGACCATACAAAAAAACAAGACAACCCTGGACCCGAGTTCGAGACTGATTGCTTCCCATCCGTCGGGGAACCGCTAACCAGGAGCACATTACAACAAACATAGAAATATATATAGGACACCAAACAAAGACCGTCAATAAACCAAAACCAGACCTGGGAGAAAGAGGAGTGAGTGAGGAAGTCGCCGGACCGCCATCGCCTTCTGGAACTACTCCTCAGGAATCTCCTCTTCGATTGGACATCCCCAGTCGTCTTATGGACTTTCCACTGGAGCTTTATTGGCCTTTTCCTGCAAGGGAGGCAATTCGGGGGCAAGAGAGTGCAATGGTGGCAGCGAACATGCTGCTGCTGAAGTTCCTTCCCCCGTGGGCGACTGGCCCAAAACGCTTTTTCCCTTCCCCTTTCCGGAATGTTCCACATCAATTGGAGGCCCCTCTGGTATGGGCTGCTCTCTGCAACTCTCAGTTTCTTCATTCCCAACAGCCAAGGGCGTCCCCTCGTCCTCCCTCTCTGGAGTATGGGTGAAGAGTACCGAAATGTGCGCATCGACGCCCTGATGCCCTCCAGAGCGACCCAATGAGAAAATGACTGAGCCGAAGGCAGGCAGCATAGGTTCCCCAGACTCACCACTGCCCACCTGCACTGCTTGGCCCGGATGAATTGGGGTGGCGCCTCTCCTACGATGGAAAAAGCAGCAACAGCAGTGGTGATGGGAGTCCCCTGCAGGAGGGCGGGAGGGAGCTCCCCTTCCTGAGCTTCGACGACAGGACATCCTTTCTCGAACCACGAAGTCCCCCAATTCTGCACTTCCTCTCCCAGCAATACGAAACCAAATAGATTGTAGCACCCCAGAAGGGCTGAAGCACAACACAATAGAGCTGGCACCCAGGGAGCGAAGAGATGAAGAGCGACAGGCCTCTTGCTAGCGCTCCGCCTCCACCTTGTCGCCAGAGTTCTCCGATTGCTCCGATTTTCCTTCACCACAGATCGACCCCAAAACCAGCCAACCCATACTATTAATCTCATAGCCTTCAGTATTGACGGGACGGTAATTGAATGCAAAGCGCAGGTGAACCTTCATCCCAGACCGCTTCATTAAGGAAGCCTTCCTCCTCACCCGATCGACGGCCCGAGACATTTATGGCCACTGTGCCATCATGTGGCAGCGCGTGCTTGCCATATGGCTCGCCTGTAGCATGATGGAGGTCACTCGCATCTGGGGAAGTAGTTTAAGCGAGGATCAAGCTTTGACACTCCTTGAGCTTCTGCCTGTTGGAGATGATACTGATATCTCCCGATAGAAGTGGGTGAGCATACTCTGTGCCAATGTTGGCGAGAAGATCCACTACTTTATTGCCTTCCCTTTTGGTGTGAGAGAAGGAGATGGCGCTGAAATTGCTAAGCTGCTTGGCTAGAGCGTTTAGCCTGGCTTCAAGTCTCCAGCTGGGCGTTATTTTCCTTGTGTTGGAGCCATTCTGCAGTCGAGTGGCCATATTGATGAGAATCTGAGAATCTCCTTCGACAATGATGGGTTGAAGATTGAGGTTCCCTGCCTCCAGAAGTCCTTGCCATAGACCTTCCAATTCAGCTGAGTTGTTGGTGTCCCATCCAATATTTCCAAAGAAAAATCATATGGGTTTACCTTCAGAGTCCCTGATTATACCTCCATATCCAGCTTCTCCTGGATTTCCTTTGGAAGCCCCATCAAAATTTAGCTTGAAGGTGCATGTGGGAGGGGCTTGCCATTGGCAATCATCCTTGTTATGAGCAATAGTGGTGTGATTATTGAGAGAGTCTGAGGGGAGCTGTAGCTGCCAGTTTTCCAGGATATTGCGTTCATTATCCGAAGTGGGAAGGTCATCCTTTGTCCAAGCTTGAAGGGTCATTGTTTCCTGAATATTCTGCTGAATTTTCCTCCAGATTTCTTCTGAGTTGGAATGCTTGCTTTTGAAGATGCGCTGGTTGCGCTCCTTCCAAATGTTCCAGAGGACAATCCCTGGTATAATGCACCATAGATGATTAAGGATCTTGCAGTTGTAAGGTTGCGTTGGCCAAAGTCTTAGGGCATTGACAATGTCATCCTCTCCCCTGCAGTTCTTTTGGCATCTGAAACTGGTTCTGTCCCATAGTCGATTTGCGAGGGGGCAGCCTGCCAGAGATGCTGAAGAGTTTCCTCATTTTGCGCACAGTTTGGACATAGCGAGAGCCCGTGGAAGTTCCTCTTCCTGAGATTGTCCCATGTGAGGATTTTTTTGTGACTAACTAGCCAGAGGAAGTAGGCTATTTTTGGCCACAATCCAAGCTTCCATATTTTACTCCAGACAGGGTCTGGGAGAGAGGAGAAGTTGCATGACAAATTGTAGGCTTCTGAAGTGGTGTAGGACCCTTTGGGCTGATGTCCCCATCTGAGAATGTCCTCTTCATGATCCTGCCTGATCCGTCTTTTTTGGAGTTCAGAATTGAGTAGATCCTGTTGATGCGCGACGGCTTGGGGAAGAATTTGGTTACTACTTCTCCATATCCTGAAATTATGCTCCATCTCTGGGGTCCAAAAATGATGAACTGTTTCGTGCTGCTGGATCTGCCCTGCAGGGATTAGCTCAGGGTGAAGGATATCCTGGAGTTTGGGTAGCTGATTCCAGGCGTCAGTCCAGAATCTTGCCGTACGTCCATTCCTGATTTCCCAGAAGCTGTGCTTCTGAATAAGTTGGTAATGCTGTTTTGCCGCATTCCAAATAGCAGATCCATTTTCGGTAGGAATGAAGCGGATGAGTTCCTCTTGCGGTTGGTTTCCAGCATACTTGGCTGTCCATATTTGCCCCCAGGGTTTTTCTGGGCAAGTGATCCATTGCCACCAAATTTTTGCGTTCATGATGGAATTTCTTTTTTCCGGATCTCTTAGTCCTATGCCACCCTTTTCCTTGGGCATGCAGACAGTGGACCATTTTACTAAAGCCCATTTCCTATTGGTGGCAGCGCTATTCCAAAGAAAGTTGCGCTGAAGGTTTCTTATGCTTTTTAGGACCCATTTGGGCGCAGCCAAAATAGAGAATAAATAAAGAGGCATGGCTTGCAAAACCGATTTGATGAGAACTATTCTACTAGCCAGGTTGAGCGATCTGAGGGTCCAGAGGTTGAGACGGCTTTCAAATTTCTCAAGCAGCGATCTCCAAGCAGGGTTTTTTAACTTAGAATCTGTGAGAGGGGCTCCCAAGTACTTGGTTGGAAGAGATGCAGCAGTGAAACCCAGGATGTTGGAGACATCAATTTTGACAGAGGGCGGAGTATGGAAGAAGAAGATTTGAGATTTGGACCCATTGACTTGCATACCTGAGGCTTTAGAGAAATCATTTAGAAGGGATTTTAGACGGCGCGCTTCTTGGGCAGAGGGATAGCCAAAGAGCATCGTGTCATCCACAAACTGATGGTGGGAAGTAGGAGGGGAGTTGTGCACAGAAAGCCCTTTAATCTGATGCGTGTGGAGAGCTTGCTTGATGTGCCGCCCCAGTCCTTCGGCCATGAGGACAAAGAGAAAGGGAGATAAGGGGTCCCCCTGCCTGATCCCACGGGAAGGATTGAAGGACTGGGAGGGGATACCATTAACCAAAATAGAGAAGTGGGTGGAGGTTATCAAGTTCATGATCCATCGAACCCAGGGCGGGCAGAAACCAAAAGCTTTTAGCATGTCATGAATGTAGTTCCAGCTAAGCTTATCAAAAGCCTTGGAGAGATCAAGTTTGAGAAGCATACCTGATTGTTTGGATTGTTGAAGGGAGTGAATGATTTCATGGGAGAGCAGGATGCCATCCATGATGTGCCTACCTTCAACGTACCCTGATTGCTCCATATAAATCAACCCAGGAAGGAGAGGCTTCAGACGATTTGCTATGACTTTTGAGATGACTTTGTAGATGACGTTACAGAGCGCAATAGGCCTGAATTTGTCAGGGGTGATGGAATCCGCTTCTTTGGGGATGAGGGTTAGGAAAGTGGCGTTGAGAGAGGGTAAGAGCCAACGCGTTGCCCTTGATTCTTCCACCAACAGCCAAACCTCCTCTCTTATCATATCCCAAAACGCATGAAAAAAGGTGGTGGTGAATCCATCAGGTCCTGGAGCTTTGCCCTTCTTAAGCTGCTTCATTGCTTCATCTACTTCTTGAGGAAGAATAGGTCGCATTAGGAGTTCGTTTAGGTCCTCCGTAATGATTTTTGGGATGTTGTTCGTGATTTTTCGGATAGCCTATCTGCGATCCCCTCCGATTTCCTTGTGAATCTGCTTGGAGTGGTTGAGAAGTTCCTTCTCTATCTCCTCATGAGTTTCCACTTTTCCCCCTGACTGGTTTTGGATGAAAGGGATATTGTTGTGCATCCTCCGCTGAATAGTGGTTCTGTGAAAAAATTTAGTGTTGCGCTCTCCTTCCTTTAACCATCTGACTCTAGATTTTTGTCTCCAATACATCTCCTCCTGCTTTCCTCTGTTCTCCATTTGGCTAAGAATGGTGCTTTCCTGTTGCAATGTGGTTTCCGAGTGTCCTTCTGTGATGATTCTGTGGTGGAGGGTCTCCAGGTCCTGAGTGAGCTTTTGCTGCTCTTTGAAGATGTCGTCGAAAGTGTCCCTATTCCACCGCTTCAAGTGATCTTTCAGGAATCGTAGCTTCTGCTGGAATTGATACATCTTGGATCCCTGAGGGGGAATGAACGAGGTCCACAGAGCTTTTACGTATTCCTTGAAGTTGGGATGAGTGAGCCAAAAGCTCTCAAATCTAAAGGGCCTTTTGGTTGTGCTGCCAGGTCTTTGCCATTGCAAAGCGATTGGCCAGTGGTCAGAACCAGGGTGAGCCAGAATGACTGAGGAGATGTCCCCTCCTAGATGCACTACATTGTCCGAGAGAAGAAATCGATCTAATTTTGAGGCAATTTGGTGCTTGCCGGCCCTACGATTGCTCCAAGTAAAGGTGCCATTGCAAAATGGCATGTCTATAAGGGAGGAAGCTTGAATGAATTCCTTGAAGTGGCAGTCTTCTCGCTCCAATCTGTGCCTTCCTCCCAACTTTTCCTCTGTTTTGGTTATCATGTTGAAGTCCCCTGCCACTATCCAGAGGGGGAATCTTCTGCTATTGCTGAGCGCAGCTATTGTATCTAGGAGTCCTATTTTACTTCCTGCATCTTGAGGGAAGTAAACATTAGAAACATTACCATGAATATTGGAGCCCAAAATGTGGAAGGTCGCCTGTATGAGATGGTGCGCTGCATGAAGGTCAGACAGAGTGATGACCTGCGGATTCCAGGCGATTGCCAAACCTCCTGAGGCATCAACTGCTACCGAATTACAGCCAGGCCAAGCCTTCGCGAGAATGCTACCTAGCGTTGTGTTGTTACACTTGGTTTCTTGGAGAAAGCACATATGGGGCTTTTCCTTTTTGATCATATGCTTCAACATTCTGAGTTTCCTTGGGCTGTTAAGCCCTCTTATGTTCGATGAGACGAGCTTCATTATTAACCGTTGAGGGAGGGCTTGTAGTACTTTGTTAGCTGAGCATATCTGCCTGAGTCCACCAGGATTTTCCCAATTTCTATAGTTCTTTGTAGATCAGTTTTTCTGCCTCTCTTTTTCGAGTTTTTGGGAAGCAGATTTCCATCCCACTGGCTGCCTGCCTGTATCCCTAATTGGCTTTGATAGTAGGCTCTAGAGATGACCATTTCCAACTTGTTGAGTTGGAGTTCTGGTATGGCATCATATGCTTTTTTTTTTCATGCAGCTTCTAGTTCTAGGATATCTAATCCCTGCAGATCAATGCTTTCTGGCTCTTCCTCCATGTTTTGCACTTGATCCGTTCCTTCAGTGATGTTTTCTGAGTTCTGGGGATGCTTCTCTTTCCCATCAACCTCCATGTTGATAATCACTGGCTCATCATGTCGATTCCGACTGAGAATGGTGGTGGGGATGATCTTGGAGGGGGATTTGGGCGGGGAATGCTTCAGAGGGACTTGAGTCGAAGAGGATGGGCGATCCGAGAGGGCATCTTCAGAGGGGGGTTGAGTCTCAGAATCTTGACCCAGAGCATTGAATCGGTTCTTGGTTACTGGACCATGAGGCTTAGAGGGCTGGGGTTTGGTTCCGTTTGTGGGTTTTCTGTGAGATCCTTTTCGGCTGGTGACTTTGGTAAAGCCATCTTGAGCAGGGGTATCAGAGGAGACAGGGGTGTTGAGAGGGACATTTTGAGGACAGTCTCTGAAGAGATGACCCAGGATGTGGCATTTACGGCAGCGAAAGGGAACGTGCTCATAATCGAGAGGCTGGATCCATTCCTCATCTCGATGGGCAAGAGTTACGGATTCGGGAAGGGCTTCATTGAGTCTAAGAAAGACACAAATTCTGGCATAAGAGATGTACTTACGATTCCTGGTTTCATCTGAAGCTCTGATAAACTCCCCCAGTCCATCTCCAATCTTTTTGAGGGCCTCTTCTTCCCAATATTCATCTGGGAGAGAGTATAGCCGTATCCACACAGGCGCCCACGATAAATCTTCCTTGTCTGGGTTGAATCTAGGGATCCAATCCCTAAGATAGAGCCCGGCTGAGTTGAAAAAGTATGATCCTCCTCCTAGTATCCTGAGCTTGTCCTCTAGGTAGTAGAAGATTGCTGTGAAGAAGCCTTTCGGTCCCAACTGGAGCATAACATCCCCTTTTGGTCTCCACTTCGCCGCGATCCATCCGTAAAGGGCTCTTTCAGTGGGCCAGAACCCAATGAACTTCCCTATGAGGGCATGGTCTCGCATGAACTCGATTCTTCCGTCTATCTTGTCTCCAGGTAACTCGATACGAGGTCTTTCTTTGGCTACTGGTCTGCATGTTGATGAAGTGACTTTATGACTTTCTTCAGGTTTTTCATTTTCTTTCTGGGGGTTACTTTCTTGTTCACTGCGTTCTTCGCTATTATTGCTAGTGACCTGGGGCGAATTCCTTCCGTTCAGAATCCCCCTGTTCACTGACCCGAAAAGGACTCCTTGCAGCTGATCTTGCGCTGACGGGGAGGGCACCGACACCCCCCCCCTGCGGTTGAGCCATTGAGCGGCTCAGAAGCGCTGCCGAGCTGTTCTGCTGCGGCGATCCTCTGTCTTCTGCGCGATCTCTGACCTAGACTCTGTCGGCGCCGTTGAAGGTTTGAGCAGGCCCAACGAAACCCTAGCAGAGCCGTTGAAGTCTCAAGAGCCTCTTTTCATACTTCTTATTATCATTATAAATGATGTAAAACTAAATTATTTAATGTAGGAAATTCAAGATATTGAAATTATATAATTTTCCTTTATGGTTTTCGAGGAAATTGAATAAATTTATATAATTAAAATTGTAATTTAAATAATGTAAAATATGTTTTTCTTATAATTATATTATTAAATTTACACGTAGTTATTAAAAAAATAAAAATAATATATATATTTTAAAATATTTATTATTTAATATAAATACAATAATTTAAAATAAAATATATTAATACTTATAATATAATAAAAATAAAATTTAAAAATCACTATGAAAATATAAAAAACACCTGCAAAATAAAATGTCATTCATACAACATCCGTCTTTTTAACTTTAATGTAATTAGTCAACATACTCGTCATAAATTTACACCCAAATGAAGCCCCCAGAACTCTGAACCATTTAAATTATGTTCCTTTAACTATATAAATCTACAATATCATCCACTTCATTATATGAAATTAAAAAATTGGTCAACAAAAAAAAAAGAAGAAAGATGGTCACACTCAAATTTCTTATTGTCCAGCCTATCCCGCACTAAATAGACAGTCCAACATCCACCGAGAGATTCCTAAGACAACATCCGCAATGCAACGGCTGGCACCCTAATAAAAACTGTTAGCATCATGCATAATAGGGACCATATCTCAAAGAAGCTGAATGCATTAATTAATTAATTAATTATTATATATATATGTAAAAGAGTGAAAATGCGTGTCATACTGGTAAGGAACAATTTGTTACTTCTTATTTGAGAGCATAGCTCGCCATCATTTAGATGCTGAAAATCTTGAGAAAATTGTAAAATATTCTTATTTTATTGTATGATGAGTATGAAGTGGATTTTTTCACCTATAAAGATTTTTTTTATCATGTTGTGGAAATGCTTCGTCCTCCTGGCAGAAATTTCATAATACATTATTATTTTATTATGAGATAAAGATGGTTTGATTTATTAAGATGGACAAAACATGGTTAGGTTACAACTTTCTTTTTTCTTCCAGGGACCACGTTTCATAAATTTTCAGACTGGATCCATCAATATCAATTAAACATCAAAATATATCTGCATCTATCAATCTCCCTTGCGCCAACCAAAACTAAATCAAACACTCACTTCTCTGATTGTTGTAACCAGAATACAGTAACAGTACCAGAACCCAACTTGAACCGAGAACACTACAACAGTAAACAGAGGTAGCTAAAACATATTTTATGAGACGTACACTACATCAATATGTAGAACCTCTGTGCATACACTGCTATATGGAGGCAAACCTGCGTATACGCTATTTTGAATTACCCAACCAACGTGTATACGCGCCTTTGCTATACTGAAACTGTGTATAGATTTGTAAAAGATAATTTACCCTTTTCAACTATTCAGACATCAATTATACCCAGATCATCAGATTTACAGATCAAGACATGCACCAAATATAAAATATCAAAATCACACAAATATACTTCTTATCAAGCCTTAAGATGTTGACTCATCAATAGAACTTATCCTTCTTCTAGTGCTCAGGTTCCTTCTTGATTCAAATCCAGCTATGCACCATAACCCAATCACCAGTATTCTAAATCTTGCTCTTCATTAGATATTCAATACTTGAGTGCCTTTGCCTAATGATCACCTCCTCCTTTTATAGTCTTAGGCCTTACTCAATACCATGGTCCAAAACCACTTAGAAGCAATAACTTGGACCAAATACCTGGGGTAAACACTTCGGTCAAGATACCTTGGATCAATACCACGGGTCAAAATACCAGGGACCAAATACCAGTGACCAAAACCAGGTTTTCCAACATGTACACGCTCTTCCTTGCGTGAAAGTGTGTGTATACGCATACACGCCTTCTGGACTTCTAACCCATGTGTATACGCGGCTTGTTCAAGGGGAGCCTGCGTTTATCTCTTTTCTTTCATTCTGAGAGCCTGAACTCTGATCTGTCATATGAGTGAGTTGCCATCGAGGACAACACCTGTGTCATAGCGCCAAACCTGTGTCATAATGCCAACATAATTATTGGATGAATTGCATGGATCAATTTACTTCACCATGTTGGATCTTTGTTTAGGATATCATCAAATCAGAATGAAGACTAAAGACATTCTAAAAACAACATTTAGAACTCATGAGGGTCATTATGAATTTTTTCTCATGCCTTTTGGCCTTACTAATGCACCTTTTACGTTTCAAGGTTTGATGAATTCCATTTTGAAACCCTTCCTTAGAAAATTTGTGTTAGTATTTTTTGATGATATAATAATCTACAATAAGTCTTGGAAAGATCATGTCCAACAAGTTGACATGTTGCTCAAACTATTGGAGGAGAAACAATTATATGCAAATTTTGGAGTACAAGAGGTGGAATATTTGGGTCATATTGTATCTCATGAAGGTGTTAAGGTAGATCCTAGAAAAATTAAAACCATTAAGGAATGGAAAATCCCCACATCCATAAAGCATCTACGAGGATTTCTTGGGTTGATAGGGTATTATCGCAAGTTTGTTAAGAATTATGGGAGAATATCAGCACCTCTAATAACATTATTGAAGAAAGATGCATTTTCATGGACTCCAAAAGCAATGAAGGCCTTTGAACATCTTAAAGAGGCAATGTGCCAAGCACCAGTCTTAGCTACACCGGAATTCACAAAAATTTTTATTGTGGAATGCAATGCCTCAGGAAATGGAATTAGTGTTGTTTTAATGCAAGAAAAAAGACTCATTGCTTTCAAAAGTTGTTCAGTCAAAGGAAAGTATTTACACAAAGCTATTTATGAGAAGGAAATGTTGACAATACTACATGCACTTAAGAAATGGCGACCCTACCTAATGGGAAGACAATTCAAGGTAAAAATAGATCACGATAGTCTTAAATACTTTTTAAAACAAATATTATCTTTAGAAGAGCAACAAAAACGGGTCATAAAGATGTTGGGTTATGACTTCGAAATCATCTACAAAAAAGGGAAGCAAAATGTTGTGGCAGATGCACTCTCGAGAAAGGATGAGGATGTGGAATAATTTATTTACGCCATTTCTATTATCCAACCAGATTGGATAAACGAAGCAAGCGATGAATGGAAGAATGACGAGGAAGTGTGGGCACTGATTCAAAAGATACAACAAGATCCTAATACATCTAATACATTCAGCTGGAAAAATTATTCGTTATGGTACAAGGATCAGTTATACCTATGTAATAATTCCCAAATCAAACAAAATGTTCTTATGGAATTGCACACCTCTCCCTTAGGAGGGCACTCAAGATTTCTAAAAGCCTACCACAGGGTTAAGAAGGATTTTTTTTGGGATGGCCTTAAATCGGATATTCAAACGTTCGTGGTGGAATGTTTGGTTTGAAAACAAAATAAAGTTGAAACCTTTAAAACCCCAGGTCTATTACAACCTTTATCCATTCCAAGCCAACATTGGGAGGAGGTTTCAATGGATTTTATCACAGGTTTACCCAAGTCCGAAGGAAAGAGTGTTATCATGGTGGTAGTTGACAAACTTACCAAGCATGCACACTTTTTTGCATTATCTCATTCATTTAAAGCGAGTACAATTTCTACTGCATTTATGGAAACAATTCAAAAGCTACATGGAAACCCAAAGATTATTGTAAGCGACAGAGATCCCATTTTCACTGCAAATTTTTTGACAGGATTATTTTCCCTTCTTAGTACTTAGTTAGCTCATAGCTCATCTTATCATCCTCAATCTTATGGGCAAACTGAGATAGTAAACAAATGTTTGGAAGGATATCTTCGTTGCTTTGTATATGATAAACAGACACAATGGGTCAAATAGTTTCCTCTAGCTGAATGGTGGTATAACACTTCCTTCCATACTGCAACAAAAATGACCCCATTTAAGGTACTTTATGGATATCATCCACCATCCATCACATCATATTTAAGAGAAAATTCTAAGGTTCGAGTAGTGGAAGATCACATCGAGCATCAACAACAAGTTCTCCAACTCTTAAAGGATAACCTCACCTTGGCGCATAATAGAATGAAACAACAGGCATATCAGCATCACAATGAAAGAAGTTTTGATGTA
This sequence comes from Pinus taeda, assembly GCA_000404065.3. Classification (NCBI taxonomy): domain Eukaryota; kingdom Viridiplantae; phylum Streptophyta; class Pinopsida; order Pinales; family Pinaceae; genus Pinus; species Pinus taeda. Next base: position 32,433 of record APFE031281589.1, on the reverse strand, counting down.
GGTGATTTGGTATTCCTATGGCTACGGCCATATAAACGAATGTCCCTCAAGCAAGCTAAGAATGATAATAAATTATCACTAAAGTATTATGGTCCATACAAGGTGTTGCAAAAGATAAGTACTATGGCATACAAATTGGAGCTTCTTGTAGCTTCCTGAGTGCACCTAGTTTTCCATGTTTCATGCTCAAAGAAGGCTATAGGTGACAAGCTTCCATTTCAAACAATATTGCCAGAACTTGATGAGGAAGGAAAAATCATATTGGAACCTGAAACAGTCAAAGAAACAAGAACTCGACAGCTACGAAATCAACAAATTTCAGAGTATCTCATCAAGTGGAAGAACATACCCATTGAAGATTCCACATGGGAGGATGAGAATTTTATACAGAAGCATCCAGAACGACTCAAGCGTTGAGGACAACACTTTTTTGAAGGAGAGGAGCATGTTAGGTCCCTATAATACTATTGATTCCCCCATTACTATTGTCGTTGTATCCCTTATTGTTATTGTTGTGCCCCTATTGTCCCCATATTGGTATTATTGTGCCCCATAGAATCCCACTATTGTTATTTTTGTGCCCTTATATTATTATTGTTAGGTCGGCTTTGGTTATATGGTAACCCCTTAGACTCATATATATAGAAAGGAGGTTTTGTCATTTGTATCATCCAAGAATTGTTCATTTGTGTAATGTAAAGGAGGTTGCCCCCTCGATGAGGCTTATTTCTAAGTCGTTGATCCATCTTTTCTATCTTTTTGTGAGTTAGTTTCATAACAAAAATAATGTCAGATAGGCTTGCAGCATGATCTCCTCTTCTTCCTAAGTGGCTTCCTCTGGGCCAAAGTGCTTCCATTGCACTTTAACCTGGGGGATGGTTCACTTTCGTAAGGTGGTTTCTCTTTAATATAGAATATGAAGAGGCTTTGACAAGAACTCTCCCTTGGGCTCTACCTACACAAATTTATAATTGGTTGTTAGAATTGCACCAAACAACAATTTTAACGTCACATATTCATTTGTTTTTATTACTTGTATATTTTTCTAGTTAATTATATTTTGAGGGTTGTATACATATTTTTTTAGAAAGGATACATTGAAAACATTGTGAACCCAGATGTTGCCCGGAAGCGCTAATTTATATGCCACTAGTCTGATTCGTTCCAGTATTTGGAATGGTCCGCAGTACCGAGGTGCTAGCTTGGCGCAACCCCTCCACTGTAAGGTTCTTTTCCAGGGTTTTACTTTTAAGTATAAATGATCCCCTAACTCGAATTCTTTATGAGTCCTCTTTTTATCAGCATAAACCTTTTGCCTATCCTGAGCGGCCTTTAAGTTCTGGCGAACCTTTTTCATTGTGGCCTTCATTTCAACTAACATATCCAGACCCAATGCTAACTTATTAACCAGGTTATTCCAGTCTGTGGGTACCTAACACTTCCTTCCATACAATACCTCAAAAGGGCTCATGCCCACATACTCATGATGGCCATTGTTATATGCAAACTCTACTAAATGGATGTAATCCTCCCACTTCTGTGATTTCTGGATAACGAACATCCTTAACATATCTTTCAGGACTTGGTTCATTCGTTTCGTTTGGCGATCTATTTGTAGATGGTAAGCAGTACTGAATTGAATTTGGGTACCCAACACAACGAAAAGGGTTTTCCAAAATGCGGATGTAAATTTTACATCCCTGTCAGAAATCACTACCCAGGGTATCCCATGTAATTGGAAGATTTCCCTCATGAATATATCTACGATCTCTACAGTATTGTAGGTGGATTTCATAGGTACAAAATGGATTGTTTTGCTCAACTTGTCCACTACCTCCATAATTGAATAATGTTGCTTCTTGGTGCAATGTAGTCTTGTAATGACATCTAGAGTGATCGTCTCCCATTTCCATTTGGGAATCAATAACGGTTGCAATAAACCAGTGGGATGTTGATGCTCTGCCTTTACCAACTGACACTCCAGACACCTGGATAAGTATTCCGCAACATCCTTTCGTATACCTGACCAGAAGTAACTTTTCTGGATAGCTATTAAAAGTTTCTGGTATCTTGGGTGAGCAGCATAAGGCTTCCTATGAAATTCATCCAGTAATAATTTCTTGATAGAATTTTGATTGGGAACATAAATATTGTTCCTAAATGTTACCGATTTGTCAGAAGTTATATCATAATTAGAATGTTTTCCCTTTTTCTGATCCTCTGCTACTTGCCATGAAAGAAAGGCGTATTCTAGATCTTTGAGGGATGCTTCCTTGATAATTTCAGGGAGGTTAGGTTGTGTTTCATTGAATTGTATTTCATACACGCAATACATTTTCCTGCTTAATGCATTAACTGCTTGGTTTTCTTTACCTTTAAGGTGCTTCATATCGAAGTCGAATTTGCTCAGAAATGTGGTCCACCTGGCTTGCCGAGCATTTAAACTTGACTGATTAAAAAAATGTGTTAGACTGCTATGATCAGTTAATAGTAGAAATTTCTTTCCTAGAAGGTAGTGCTGCCAAATTTTAAGTGCGTTTACAACTACTGTTAACTCTAGATCATAAGCAGAGTACCACTTATCATAGTCTCTCAATTTACGTGATTCGTATGCCCTTCCTTGCTTGCATTTGTGCAAACTACGAATGATTTTTCAAGATATGCTACTTTTAACACTGGTGTAGTGGTAAGCAACTACTTCAGGTGCTCAAAACTCCACTGCCATTTTGTTGTCCAATGGAAATCATGCCCCTTTTTCTGTAGCAAGGTCATAAGAAAAGCTATTTTTGAAAAAGAATTAATGAATCGACGGTAATAACATGCCAGACCCAAAAAGAATCTAATATCTGCAACATTTTTCGGGCTGTCCATCCCATTATTGTTTTGATCTTCTCAGATCAACCGCTATGCCCTCAATTGATATAACATTGGCCCAAATACTGAATCTTGTCTTTTGAAAAATCGCACTTGCTATACTTAGCATACAGTTGATTGTCTCGCAAAATCTGCAAAACTATTCTTAAGTGGTTTTTGTGCTCTTCTTGATTTTTTGAATAAATTAATATATCATCAATAAAAATCAGCACAAATTAATCTAGGAAAGTCTGAAATATGTTGTGCATCACGCCCATGAATGTGGCTGGGGCGTTTGTATGGCTGAAAGGCAATACTACGAACTCATAATGACTGTAGTGAGTTCGGCAAGCAGTCCTACAAATGTTCTCTTCCTTTATTCGGATCTGGCGGTAACCAGATCTTAGATCAATCTTAGAGAATATGCTTCCCCCCTGCACTTGGTCAAATAAGTCGTCAATCCGGGGTAGAGGATATCTATTTTTGATGGTGAGTTTGTTTAGTTGACGATAGTAAATGCATAATCTTAAAGTCCGATCCTTCTTTCGAACAAACATCACAGGGGCTCCCCATGGCGATACACTAGGGCAAATGTACCCTTTGTCTAAAAGTTCCTGTAGCTACATTTTCAGTTATGTTAACTTAGGGACGCTCATGCATAAGGAGCATTTGAAACAGGGGTTGCTCCAGGTATGAGTTCGATAATAAAATCGATGTCTCGTCTAGGGGGAAACCCAGGAATAGTTTCTGGAAATAAATCCACAAATTCTTGAATTACATGAATGTTTTCTAATGAAGTCATTTTGTTTCTGTCATTAGAGTATCCTACCTGAATAACATAAATCTGGCATCCCTTTCTAATGCATTTCCCAAGCTGGTTAGCAGTGATGGGATGTAACTTCATGCTTTTCTTGATTCCTTGAATTTCTTGCCTTTGCACTGATTTGGTAAGCTAGTTCACAGATTTCTCTTTACAATCCAATAAGGACCAACATCCTTCTAACCAGACCATTCCTATCAATACATCATAGGAACCTAAGGGAAATATATCTAAATAAACATGAATGAGCTACCCTGAAACTATGATTGGACAATTCTTTGTTTTAGCAGACACCTTCCTCTTAGCTCCGGTGGCTAGTTGCACCAACCCTTAAATTTGTTACTGGGTAGCTGACATTTTTCTACCACATTGGGACTAATATAACTTAGGCTACCACCTCGACCAAATAAAATAGAAACATGTTGATTAGAAATTGTACCTTCGCACTCGATCATGGTGGGTTGGTATTCTGCTTGATGGTCGTCGAAATTGGCATTAATTTTTGGCATACTCCTTGCTATATCTCCAACTATGGAGGCTTCTGTAGGCAGTTCTTATAATAGTGAGATTCTCCACATCCCCAGCATTGCAGAGGAGGCTTTGGTGGTTGGTCAATTACAGAATTATTAATTCTCTCTGTCTGTTTGCTTTCGGGGTATGTTGGAAACTTGGGCGGATTCGTGGTAAATTTTCCGAAGGCTCTCTGTTGATTATTCCAACCATTTCCTACTTTCTGCTGTCTATTTGGGGGTTGATTCCTCATTCATATGCCTGAAGCTCCTTTGGGTGCTTCATTTTTCTATTTCATCTGCTGGTAATAGATACATGCTTTTCGCACTACATCATCCACCAATCTAGGATAGTCAAATTCCAACTTTTCCTTCATGAAATTAGGCAGACTACTGATAAACCCTTGAATTTTTTCTTTTTCATCCTGCATGTATGGGACATATCACAACAAGGAGTTGAACCGCTTCACATATTCGTCCATAGTCAAGGTTCCCAACCTTAACTCATGGAAGTCCTTTGCTTTTTCATCATAATAACGCTCAATCAAGTATTTATCCTCAAAATGTTTATGGAATTCTTGCCACATCCTCTGTTCTTCATCAATCTTTCTCACTGTTTTGATTTCTTCACACTAGAGAGTGGCCTTTCCCCATAACTAATAAACTGCTAATTGTGCTTTGAGTTTGTCAATATATTCATAAATTTGGAAATATTTCCCCATGTAAATGAGCCAAGATTTAGTTACCTCCTCAGATTCTCCTTTGAACAATGCTGGTTTTATTTTCTTAAACTCACCCTATAATTTTTTCTTCTAGTTTTTGGCGTTTCTTTGGTCTGAAACGTTATCCGAACACCCTTAATCATCCTCCCTATGTCCTTCTGCTGATTCGGCATTATGCTCACCATGATGAGCTATGGTTGTTCTTTCTTTTTCCTCCGTGCTGGGGTTTGGCCCTCGCTAATTTTGTCGGTTGGACAAACTCTTGAGAATATTTTCTTGCTCCTACCTCATGCATTCGTTACCTGACCTCAAATTTATCATTTATGTACGTAGCTGATGCACTGTTTCTAGCAGAACAACATTAGCTTGCCGAGACTCCTCTTCCAGCTGTATCCATATATCTGGATTGGCCTCTACATAAGGCACCTCTAACGGGTTTGATATCCTAGGGCTCGTCTACATGTTGTGTGTGGACCTGTATATCTCTCTCTCTCTGTGTTCACATTTACCATCTCAGTTGTTTATTGCATATTTTTAAGCATGCTAGTGCTTAATTTTCTATGTACTATTTAACCCAAAAGCCTCAGTGTGCGAAAATGTGCTATGATACCATTTGTAACACATCCTACTAAAAAAAAAACTTCATTGAATAAACTCATATATAACATTATTACCTCATTCTATATATTAACGTTGATTTTTATAAGTTTAAATTATATTATTAACATATCCATGATTGGAGTTATCAAAGATTTGGATTAATGTTAATCATATTTATCTGGTACGTTTTCCTTACATGTCGTATGGGCTTAACTCCACATGTCCTCACCTCGAGAGTGGTGATGACTCTCTCGCCTGTCACTTGGGTTTCAATTTAATGCTTGGGGTTTTGAGTTAATGCCGAGGTCTCGCCTACTGCAAGAGGACTTTTGTCATTGAATGCATTTCTTTTCACTTGTTAACCCTAACCTTTCAGTGTTAATTGGCTTAGTAATGTTTTCATTCTGCCCGCGACGATAATGGCTGCAACTCTGCAACGAGCTGTGAGAAATAATGGTTATGAGGGTTTTATTCACTCATCTGTTCAGCCATTAGGTGCAATACATTGGCTTAGAGCTTAATGAATTGCCACCTTCAGGTGAACTTCTAGTGATAAGGTAAGATTGCCAGCTCACCCTTAGTTATCTTGTTTCTTTATTTTTCTCCTTCACCATGAATGGCACTAGTAACAGAAGAATGTTGCAAGCAGTCTCGATGTAGGTGGTCTCCATTCTTCCCTCAGCCTAGGCATCTAAACAAGGATAGTCTTCTGCAGGTGAATTCTAAGTTTACCCTATCACTGAGTTATTATGAGAAAATCCTCTTGGTTGGAATATTGGTTTGATGTTTTTGCTGTTTTTTTATCAGGTCTGTGAGGCTTCATCAACCGAGACGGTTCCCTTCAGGTAATGCTAGAGAAAAGTTTTTTTTCTAAAGTAAATATGAATGTTTGACATTCCAGAGTTCTAACCCTCTAGTGGGTTTTGTAGGTAACAACCTGACCTTGCTAATGGAGTCAATATGCCCTTCAAAGGAAACTGTACCTGATAGCCTAATAGAATGCCTTCTGTTATGCTTCTAGGTTGGTCTAATTTAACAATTCTACAACATTGACCTAGGTACACACTTTTAAATGCTGTAATGACTAGATTTAGTTCAGGATTATATATTTTGGATGGTGGGAGGGTTTGCTGACTTGGCATGGCCAAACCCTCACTGCAACCCGTAATTCCTATCCTATTTGAATGGATGATAAATAATTAAATTGACTGTAATTATTCTTGATTCATAGCTTTGGGTTGCACGAGACCTTAATGTATAATCCCCCCCTTTTTTTTACTGTAGTAATTTTACAGTAACAAATTTATGGAATATGTTGCCCGACTTAACATACTTTGTTTTTTGGTTCGAAATGTATGTTTATGTGGATATATATATGGTTATGACTCGCTGAGTCTCAACCTTTGCCACAGACAGGCAGGGATTAGAACTAGGCCATACCGCTTTCCACAATTTTCATATTTTATATAAGTTCATGGTTTGAAATGTCATTTAACTAGAAGAACCGTGAGTTTATGCTGGAATTTCTGCATGGTTTAGATAGTTTGTTGTGGTTTATATTCTTGATGGTGCTTTAGTCCATGCATTATGTTGTTATTGCTTTTCATCGATAGTAGATAACCTAATAATGAATAGGGAAGTCAAATTTATACCCATAATCTTAAATGTATAATGAACATAGTTTCTTATTTTACCAAACTCAAAGGGATTTATACTTTAAGGTTGAGTCGTGCCTTTCTCTGCTAATAACTATAAACAGTTTTGGTTTTATGGTTCTGCATTATTGTAAGAAAATAAATACAGTTTTTTGTTTCATATGTATGTAAAATTAATGCAGTCTAAATTATCATTGCATCTATCTTATCCTTGTACCTGTTGATAATACTGTAATGTCTTCATCAGATTCTTGAAGTTATAACTCTGTATTTATTTTCATCCATAAGATAGTACTAGGAAGGAGACATGTAATAGATCCTTTTCTTTGATGGGTATAACAGAGTATACCATGAGGTTAGTCATAATAGTAATATCTATCTTAGAGACAGTAGAAACATCTATCCCTAATTAATATACTGTTCCAACTGTCAATAATAAGTATAGGTTTTGGTTACTTATCTGTTTCGAATGATTTTAGCACTGTGCAATTAATATTCCTTTTGGAAGGTCTCATCACCTAGCCATGGACACGACAATCACGTCTAGGGTCCCCCACTGAGCACTTCCTTCTCCTGACAACTTTTAAATTAAATGTAGTCGGGTGTCTTGGACTTCAGGACTATTGTCCAGTCTCAAGTCACACACCCATTTGATTGTTTGCCATAGTTCAATTTTCCCACTGGTTTCTTTGCCCAGCTCAAGGGAAAATTCTCACAGCCCCGCCTGCTTCCTTTCCCCTCCCTTTTGGTGAAGGAGATGGTAATCATTTCTAACTTTTCAAGGAGTTGTTATAACTGTTTTATATTCCATTTTCCTTAATTAATAGTGTTCAATTTCTTTAAACAAAATGTCATGATGTTCTAGCTTTTCCAGCCTTAACTTCTTAACAACCATGTTAAGTGAAATTAAAAGTTTCTAAGTTCTGCATAAAACTTGGTAACAAAAGTACTTATGGTGCAACAAAGGGTGTTATAATTTGACATTGGACATGAAATGTTAAGCGTCGGAAATCGAGACAATTTTCTTTATAAGTGCATTAAAATTTAAACTAGGACAATTTGAATTATTAATATGATTGAAATATATTAGGACAATTTTATTTATTAATATGATTGATATATAAAATGTCATTTTTATATGTAGATATGCAATGCATAAATTAATGAAACAAGTAAATGTGGTTGTGCTAGTTACAACGGTAAGATGGATTTGTTAACTATAGTTGATGAGGTTGATCAAAGTTGACCATGATCAAGCTTACATTAGTGTTAATGCTAATGTTACATATAAGCTACAAAAATGGTTATATTAATGGTTGAGAGAGTTCTTAGGGTTGACCATGGTTGAAAAGGGTGAACGAGTATTGACCATATTCAACCATAGAGAACTTGATTAGCTATTATGATTTACCATATTCAACCATAGAGACCATGGTTGACCATGTCTTACCATTCTAACCATGGTTGGCCATTAGGAGTCAATAGAGCATGGAATGTTCTAGGATGGCTATTGTTGACAAAAGATAACCATGCTTTATCATGTTTAACCATAGAGACCTTGATCATAATTGACAATGGTTAACCATGGTTGAAATTTAAATTATGTATTTTTAATTTAAGTAAATATTATTTGTTAATTATATCAAATAGGTGTGTTTATTTAAGATAAAGTTTTTCAGATTTTAATTTAATTATTAATAATTATTAGGTAAATGGTAAGGAATATTGGTATTAGTAAAATATAATATTGGTTATGATCTGTACCAAATTCTATTTAACTATACATTAGAAATATAATAAATAATAATCTTTTATTTATTTTTAAATGAGTATAGTTTAAAAATATATATGTGTTTTTCATAGTCATTTAATTGATATTAAATTTAATGATTATAAAAAATAAAATTTAAATGTTAGTTTAAATTTTTATATATTTTTATATATTAGTTTTTTTACCTTTTAAAAAAATACTTAATTTATTTAATAATTTAAGTTTCAATATTAAAAATGAAAAATAGTTTGTAGTCTGTTTTTATTTCGGGTTAACATTAAAAATTTGTCGCGCACTGCTGGAGCTCACATTGACAAATCCATTTCCCTTTCAGCGATTTTCAAGGAAAGATTAATAAGATTATATAAAGAAAAGGTAATTTGTTTAATTAAAATTATTGATTTTTTTTAAATATTCCAGAAGAAATTGCGGAATTTAAATCAATAAAGTCGAGAAATCGTGCAGACTGTGAGGTAGTTGGCGGGTAATTTCAAGGAAATATATTTTAGGCCGTTGTCTTTTTTGGAGAAAAAAAAACATATATATTATATTGAAAGACAAAAGTACAATTTAGGCAGTTGTCTATAATGTAATTTTTAAAAAAAATTTTGATGGGTTTTTCGGTCAAAATACGGTAGCAATTTATTGGAATAGCAAGTTTGATAGCTAGTTTCTGCACAATCAAAGCATCCCAAGGGTTTTCAGGGTGCTGAATCCAAATATGCAGTTAAAAAACCATTTTAACTGCAACAAATCAAGATTTAACCTTAATTTCTTCCACCGGATTCCGTCACTAGAATCTCCAGAAAATCACATTATAAACAACTCCATAAAATTCCGTCTCGAGAATCTCCAAAAAATCTCATTATAAACAACTCCATATTTTAAGAACAATCTCCATGCATGAATCGAATTGCCGTTATTTATAGTGTCTGCGATCTGTCAACATTATCAAAATATGTGAAATAAATTTTGAATGAGTAATTAATCCAATTCCATTGAGATGAAAAAAACAATTAATCCATAGAGCACTTATCCAAATGATTTCTGAGTTGAAAATACGAACACATTTCTTCCTCGAATTTCATCTAATATGTTTACGTTTTAAGGCTACGCAGTTGTATCCAATGATATCAAAGGTGTTCAAATGATATCTGAAAGCATCTCGACAATGTGTCTCTTTTTTAATCTCTCTAGCATTACTAAAAGTCTTCTTAATGGTAATCCCAAAGCATGTGCACATTCCCTTTTACTATTTACATTCGAATTTGAGTTTGGAAATTTGGAAGTTAAATAAAAATTAATAGTAAAAAGATTTGCAATAAAATTTGACATTAAATGCTTTGAATGGAAAACCTATGGAACAGGATAGATAAAGGAAAAATAAAGATAAATTTCAATGTTGTTTTTTAGATGACCTTTTATAATGGGGAACTTCACTATTCTTAAATTAATTTACAAACTTGAAACTTCATTATTTTTAAATTAATCTACAAACTTGAATTCATAAAGTTTTTTTTAGAGTAATATGCAAAATTTAAATAAAGAATTAAAAGTTTTAGATATTTAAATGATATCTAAATTTTTGAGAAAATTTGAATATTTTTTGCTATTCTTAAATTAATCTACATACTTGAATTCATGAAAGTTTCTTAGAGTAATATACAAACACAACTCAAATCTTCAAAACATCAAGTCAAACTTTCAAAGGTTATTCCTTTACATACTTGAATTCATGAAAGTTTCTTAGAGTAATATACAAACACAACTCAAATCTCAAAAACATCAAGTCAAATTTTCAAAGGTTATTCCTTTGGATCAATGCAACTAAAGACGAGTGCAAATTGATTTCATGGAACCATGACATATACAACAAAATTGAAGATAAGTTTAGATATTTGAATGTAATAAGTTTAGATATTTGAATGATGGGAAATTAGAAATGCAAATGTGAACTTGTGATATTCTTAAATTAATTTACACATTTGAGTTCATAAAAGTTTCTTATATTAATCTACAAACACAACACTAATCTTGAAAGCATGCGAACAAATCATAAATCCATAGAGCAAATTGATTTCATAGTTTTCATTATTGTTGAATTAAGGAGTAATGGAAAATGTGGTATAATGGAAAGAAATAAATATATAGATATCAAAATCCAAAAAAAATAATGTTGTTAGTCATAAATACAAAGAAAACCATAACATATACAACAAAATTGATGATCTATATGTTGGGAAAATTATATATATATATATA
>APFE031281589.1:4378-21221 GCA_000404065.3 Pinus taeda | reverse complement strand
ACGGTATAGCCACTGCATCAAAGGTTCACCATTTTGAACGGGCATGCTTGCAGGTCTCGAAGTTGAAGACAGATCTAGCTTTTTTGAAGAGATGCAGAGACTCCGTAGTTATCCCGGTCTTCGCCCAGATCAGTCATCGTCTCCACACTCCGTCCAATCATGGAGTGTTTACAAAAGCCAGTCTTGCGCTTTTAAGGTTGGAGATCAGTAGAGTCAGGAAAAACCTAGATCATCTATCTCGGAACCTTCTGGTTTTACACTTGGAACTTTCAAACTTGTTCTCTCCCTCCCTGTGGGCTAGAATAGATGCCTGCTCGGCATTAAAATCGGAGCGATTGGAGGAGATCAGAAGGCAAAAACAGGCGGCAAAGTTTCAAGTCTTAGCTCAGAAGTCGACGAGGGATGTTTCTTTAGATAGAGGTTCCCGACGCTGTATTTCAGTGTCTCAGAAATCAGCCCTCCGGTCCTGGGTTTCGTCCAGTGGTCAAGGTTTCTTAGCAGGAGAACGCGTCGGTGTCCCTTCATCCAGGCAGTCAGGGTGTAGTCCCAGGCCTGCCCCATCATCGAAGGGCCTCGCTGACCTCTCGGGTAGCTCTCGCAGTGAGCGATCCCCTGTTCCCTCGGAGCAGTCGGTAATCATCGGTTGTAAACTGTCAGAGCGTCCTAATCGGTTATCTAAGGCAGCAAGCGAGCGGAGTCCGGGGTTTTTGAGGGCTCGGAGAGCTCTGTCTCAGCACTCTCACGTCAATGAGGTAGTTGCGCCTCCCTCAAGCATCATAGGTCCTTGTCTGAACGATAAGGATGGTTCTCCGCTGCGTAGCCCCTCGGTAGGCGAAGATAGAACCGTGAACACCAGTGCATGCCTGATATCTGCGTCATCCGCACCTGAGGAAGGTATCTTTGCTGTCAAAGGTAAGAGTTCTGACTCGGAGACCGCGGTGCCTGATCGATCTCCTTGCTGCGGAACCCCTGCAGACGGTTCAAAGAGCGCGGACATTGACGGTCGAGGTACCGGTGAATGGAGCTGCCTCAGCCAGTCCGGATGCCCGGTCGATGCGTGCATGGTAAGTTCTCGACTCAATCTTGGTTTGCGTAGTAATATCAACGGAAGGGTTAGCTGCCTTATGGACGTTGATTATAATAGTCAGGGTGGGATTAATATTTTAGAAAGCAATGCTTTAAATAAGAATTTATGTAAAAATAAAAATGGTATCATCAATGACTATCACACGACAAGCAGCATTATTAAGGATTTAAATAATAAGTATGAAGGTAATATTGATAGTAAGTATAACATGTATGATATTAATAGGAATAGTTTATATAATAATAGTAATAAAAATATCACTAATATGAATAATTCAGATATGAACACTAATGGGAATAAAAGTAGTATAGATAATACACACAAGCTATATAATAACAAATGCAACATAGACATTAGCACAAGTACCAATGCATATAGCAATATGAAAGATGATAGTATTTATAATAATGATAATTTATACAATTCTATGGATAATAATAATAAGTTTAAGAATAAGGATAAGAGAGATAATGACAACATGAGTCCTAATAATAACATTAATAATCTAGGTAATGTCAATGGTGTGTTTGGTATTTCTATTTGTTTCATTAATGATGATAATGTAGTTGATTCTAATAATTGTATTGTATGTCCTGACTTTAGTAAAGAGCAGGAGAATCTCAGCAGAAAGGTCTCTCTTCCTTCGTCTTCTCAGAATAAGAAGGTTGTCAATCTTTCAAGCTTTTCCTTCTCCCAGTCTGTTTTTAGTCTTTAAGGTAAGGGCTTAAACTTTGCCCTTGCCCCTAGTAAAATCCCCGTAGATGACATTATCTGCGACGTGGAGCATGGAATCAGGGATCTACCTGATAATATTAAGGACACCATCAGGCAAGATTGTGCTGTGGTCCTTAGGAAGGCTAAACCCCCTCGGAGGAACCTCAGTAAGGAGGAGTTCTTTGCCCTTAAGTCCTTAAATCAGAATGAGGATATTGTGGTCCTTAAAGCGGATAAAGGAGGGGCTACGGTCATCCTCAACAAAGACGACTACCGTAGGAAGATGTTAGATCATCTTCACAACAGTGGCAGTTACAAAAAACTTGCCAAAAACCCTCTTAAGAAAATCTCTAGGACAGTGGCTCACGCCATCAAGTCTAGTAACTCGGTGGGTGCCCTGTCCCGTAAGCTCAGTGAGAGCAATCCCATCGCTCCTAGAATCTATGGGGTGCCTAAAATCCATAAGGAAGGGGTCCCTCTGAGGCCTATCGTCAACACCATCGGAGGTCCGACCTACCTTCTGGCCAAGTTTCTGGCTCTTAAGCTTAAGCCCCTGGTTGGCCGCACTGAGTCCTTTGTGAAGGACTCTGCATCCTTCATCATGGATCTCAAGGATATCAGGCTTGACCCCGAAGAAATTCTAGTCAGCTTTGACATGGTCTCCCTGTACACTTGCATTCCTATAAAAGAGGCCATGGAAGTGATCAAGTGCTTAACAGATCCGGATACCGCTCATCTGGTTGAAGTTTGTCTCACTTCCATGTTCTTTTGTTTCGAGGGTGAGTTCTTCGAACAGACCTGTGGTGTTGCCATGGGTTCCCCCCTCTCCCCGATCGTGGCGAATCTCTTCATGGAAGATTTCGAGGCCAAGGCTCTTGCCTCGGCTCGTCTCCCTCCTAAACTTTGGAAGAGGTTTGTTGATGACACTAATGTCATCTGGTCCTATGGCCATGAGGAGCTGGATCGTTTCCTTGATCACCTCAACGGCCAATCCTCAGCTATTAAGTTCACCATGGAAAAAGAGGTCAATGGCAGCCTCCCTTTCTTGGATATTCTTATTTCAAGGAAGAAGGACGGCTCTCTCTCCCACGCAGTGTTCCGTAAGAAAACGCACACAGAGCAGTATCTTCATGCCGATTCCCATCACTTCCCGGCTCAGAAGATGGGTGTTCTTAACACTCTGGCCACGCGTGCCCTCAGGATTTCGGATAATGAGAACCTGGATAGAGAGAGATCCCACCTCTTTGATGTCTTTGTGGAAAACGGATATAGTAGGCACCTAGGTCGGAGAGCTTTCCTTAAAGCCTCTAAAAATGCGTTGATTAAGAAAGAGCCTAAGGAATGCCAGCTAGGTGTCCATCTACCCTATATCCAAGGGACCACAGAAAAAATTGCGCGGATCCTTAGAAAGTTTGATATTCCCTCCACCTTCAGACCCCTCAGAACCATTCGTAATTCCCTGTGGTCGGTGAAGGATCCTCTTAACCCCAAGGAAATGAAGGGTGTGTATCTGATTCCTTGCTCCTATGGGACACCCTATATAGGGGAAACATGGCGCTCCATCTAGCAGAGAATTTGCGAGCATGCAGCAGATTTGAGGCATGGAAGAACAAAATCCTCAGCCCTAGCAGAGCATGAGGACAAGACTAAGCATCATGTCTGCATCGAGGAGGCCAAAGTCATTGCCAGGGTGGATCGGTTCCATCATCGCAAGTTAAGGGAAGCCATTGAAATTGAACGTAGACCCATCAATCTCAACAGAGATGATGGCTGGAAGGTCAGTAGAAATTGGATCCCTGCGCTGTCGTCTTAGGGTTTCTTCCTTCCCTCTTTGTTCATCCAGGATGCTTTCTTCTTGATCGTTCAGTTTAATCTTCTCGAGTTTTCTAGTATTATTAAGGTATATATGTTTTTAGCTATTAATCCTATTTGATTTTACCTTTTTTCGATGAAGGTCTTTTTCCTGAGTTGGTTGTTAATTAGTTTATTCATAGCGTCATTATTATTAGGGTATCTAGATTAGGATGTAGTCCTTCATTTATGTGATTGTCATTTTAGTTTTATTTGTGATTACTACCTTGAGTTATTTATTTGCAGCTCCTTAACCTAGCGGTAATAAGTATGGCCCATCTAGAATTTTTCTATCGCAAGGTGATATGATCATGCAATATATATATATTATCTCAATAAATAAAATAAAATAAATTTATTTATTTTCAAATCTAACCTCTTATGAATAGTATTAATAAGGGGTAAATGTAATAATTCTTAAAAAAAAAAAAAACAGGTTTAAATACCACTATGGTAAGTAAGTATATTTGTTTGTTTGTTTGTTTGTTTTTTTTTTTTTTAAGAGTTAACATGCCTATAGTAAATGATTCATGAATATATTTAGTTTTTAATTTATTAAATAAATACTTATTGTTTTTAGAATTACCTTTGAAATAATTTATTTCATTATTGTTTTTAAATCACCTTTGAAATTATTATCATTATTTTTGGAATAAGCATAAGTAATTTATTTATGTAACCTAAATTACTCCTTATAATGAAATCACTTAATTAATTAATAAATTTATAATAATCATTAGTATTATTTTATTAATATCTTAATGTTATTTAATTAGGTAAAGTACCATTCATTATAACTAATTTTACTATTTTCTAGAAATAGATTATTATATTATTAATTTTAATATTAGAAAAGTAAAAACACAATATATAAAGTTCTTCAAACAAATCATTCAAACTAAAATAAAGTTCTACTACAAACATAAATATTATTATTAATAACTAAAGCTTCCAATTAAAGAAACTACGTAGTTTCTAGTCACAAACCTAATTCCACTAATTTCCTAGAAATAGAATATTGGTTTATCAAATTTAATATTAATAAAAAAAAAAAATATTAAATTTATTAATAAAAGTTGGGCTGGGTCTTAAGGTCAAAATTAGCCGTTATATAGCCGTTGGAGTCTCTGCTCAGTCTATTTAACTTGTTAGGCCAGTTCTGTGTTTTCAACGTGTCCTGACGATGAACCACACTTGTTGGTTCGAAACACGTCGACAAAGGTCATTTTTATGTGATTCACGCCGAAGCTATTCTTATAACCATGACAGATCACAGAAGTCTCAATTCTACAATTAAAAAACTCTTTAGCACTGTACGAGCTCACTTTCAACAATGCATTTCCCTTCCAATGATTTATAAGGAAAGATTAATATGATTTGCAATAATAAAAATATACAAGAAATGTTATGTTGCTACGCCATTATTTTAGGTAGGGTGAACAAATATCTAGAAGCTTTGCTCAAATTTACACAAAACGTGAAGTTGGGAGTGGCAATAACATAATATATTAATTTTTTTTTGTAAGCTTAGGTAGGTCCTTTTTTTCTATTTATATAAAACAAGCTGAATCCACATACTGTCATTAGGTGGCCTCAACTTGCCTTGTGGGAAACCAAGTCTATTGGCTACCTATGCATATTATAAGCCATCCAAAATTGGTAAGTTGACAGTCTTTCTACCCAAGCTATATATACATAACTATTTATAACCCAGTTTTAACCATAGGTCCCATAAACATGCATATAGAACGAAAACTAGAAGTTAAAAAAATAACCTGAGATCATGAGCTCAGTCTACTCCTTGGGCTCGTCCTTATCTGGCTCAACGAATATTGGGTCTTCAGCTGAGCCTTCATTCGCAAGTGTCATTTCCACGATACAGGGAATGTGTCTCTGTATTCGGTCAAGTCTAATATCCTGCTTAAATAGCTGGAACTGTATGGTTTGCAGGTCTCATTTATAATCAGGCATATCCCTGATTATCAGCGCCATCCCCATGGATACTTGCTCCATCGCTTTTTCAACCAGCCTCTTCATGTGCCAGTACAAATGTAAAGTCTGTTTATATTGAGACATTCTTCCTCTAGTATTTCTAGGATCAGGGATGAGGCCTCTCCACTTATCCATCTCGTCCTCCGAGTCCTCTTCCTTAATCCTTTCTTTGAGCTCCTCCATAATTTTTTTGATCCCTTCCTTCGTGTCTTTCATAAAAGCCTTGACTGCTTCCTTCACGATCTCATCGATGGGACGTCTTCCCATCCTTTTGCCTGAGGTTTCCATGTCCTGAGAGCATGGTCCATTATTTATCTTACCTCTTCGACCATGACCTTTGGTAGCCCGCACCATGTCTTCACTCCCTTCTACCTGTTCATAATGGACACAATGCATAGTAAGGATAATACCACTGGTACCCTTCCAAATTCCCATTGTTTCTGAGGGTTTCTGTCAGCCTGCGCTATCTTTCTTATGCCTGCACTCCTCAGCTCCCAAGTACCCCAATGAACCAGGGATGGTCTGCCCCTTCTCCCTACTCCCTCTTTCCTATTTCTCTTTCGGGTCTCTGGGTGCCAATTCCCCGTGCTCCCTCCTTAGTTTCCCGAGGATTGACCCCCTCTCGAAGTTGCCCCAATATAGTGAGACAATGGGTCTACTTGCTAAAATTATCCTCTCCCTTTCTACCTTGCTGGCTGACATCACTCCCTCTCTTTTTCGCATTACCCCCCTGGAAGGTCATCCCCTTCTTTCTTTGATTCTTGCCCGGCTTCCCCTCACAAGCTCGCTCCTCTCTGCTACTTGGGCTTCCCTCACCTACCCAGACTTCCTGTCTAGAGAAATTTTCCAGACTATCTGACCTCGCGGCCTCACTGAAACAATCCATTCTAGCCTTTGTATCCTTGGTTATGAACTCAACACGCCCCTCCCTATTATTGTTTATACCTCCTCTCCTATCCTGCCTCGGAGCCAGGCTACCGGGCCACTCTCTCTCTCGGTTCCCGCGCTGTTTATATAGCAGAACCTCTACACAAGGTCTTTTCTTCCCTCCTTGACCCAGGTTCCTTACCCCTTCCAACATGCTGAAATTTCCTTTTCGAATTACAGAGCAGAGACAATAGACATACCCAAAATTACACTTCTTGTATGCTGGATTTTATCTGGGTTTCCTGTCACACTCCTTCTTCTTCTCCTTTCATTCTAACCATCCTTCCTTCCTTACCCCCTCTTTCATGCTCTCTTGCATCTACCTGTTGCCCCATCCTTCCTTCACCACCGTCCTCACCACCTCTCCTCTTCCCAACATTCCTCACGCCACTTCTCCCATCTGACATCCCTCTTGTTCTGCGGTACCTCTCCATGTTTTTCCTTACAATCATGCGCGCTGCACTAAGTAGTCCTCGCACCTCACGACTTCTAACATCACTATTATATCTTCTTACCCATTTCGTCACCCTGATCGGGGGATAATATATTAAAATTTAATATATATTGAAAATAAAAATAATTATTTATTTATTTCCATCAAAAGCTTACCAATTAAATTCCATCCTGCAAATTCCATCTTGAACTTTGAAACACTGCAAAAAAAATCAAAATATTAATGCATCAACAATTTGCCAATGAAATTCCAAGCCAAAATAAACTATTATTATGTGATTTCATGCAACAATATATTATATTCAACTTCTAAATTCAAGTTTGGAAATTTATAAAATGACATTGACTAACAGGTTACTTTTTATCTTTCTCATCATCACTGTAATTTGTTGAATCTTATCATTAGTGCTTAAAGAAATTAGAGTTATTTGCAATTGTTGAACTTTAGGATTTGCAAGAGTAGCTCTCAGGAAATAACTGGCAACTATCTTTATTTTGTTGAAACCTTTACTACATCTCCACGTCTCTTTTGCTTTCACTTAGAAAATAAACAAATGGTACCTTTTGCTCAAAATAAAAACCCAAAATATGAAAATTTACTCAAAATAGATACTTGAAAAGTCAAAATACATGAAAATCTGCTCAAAATAAATACTTGAAAAATCAAAATATATTATAATAAAACTCCCGAAAAACTCCAAATTACCATTTAAAACTCCAAACAATTTTAGAAAATTTCCTATCTAACTCCCCAAAACTGGAGAATATAGAGAATGTGCTCTCCAATACCTCAGAGCGACACCGGTATTACTATGAGAAAATACAATTATGTTATAATAAAACTCCCGAAAAACTCCAAACAATTTTAGAAAATTTCCTATCTAACTCCCCAAAACTCGAGAAGATAGAGAATGTGCTCTCCAATACTTAAGAGCGACACCCGTATTACTATGAGAAAATACAATTGGTTTAGTTAAAATTATTGATTTAATTTTCTATTAATAATATAACAAGAAATTAGCGCGTATTTAGGAAAAGTAATGAATTTATATATTGTTAACCATAAATAAATAATAACACAAATAATAACGGATAATAGATATTAAAATTTTTTATTTCTTTTCCTTTATATTAAAATATGGTTTAAAAAAACTCCGTTGGCTTCAAACTTCCGTCTTTCCTTTTATTTCGGAACATGTTTGGCTCACGTGGAACTGTTATATTAAAATAGAAATACAGCGAAACAGCTCCCATCTTTCCTTTCATCTTCGAAGAAGTGGAGGTGTGTGGCTCTTCCCGTAACTCAGAGGCCAACTTGCAACAACTCTATGATTTCAGGTGTGTCTCTTCCTGTAACTCAGAGGCCAACTTGCAACAACTCTATGATTTCAGGTGTGTGACTCTTCTCGTAACTCATGTTGAAATCTAATTTCAAATTGTTGCGTTATCACTTCAGTAAACTACATGTTTTTCTTTGCGATGCGATGGGATCGCAGATCGCAAATCGCATGCATGCTTGGAGCCTCCGTCTGTTTACTTGAATTCTTCTGATTGCGATGTTGCGATGCGATCTGATCACAAATCGCAAATATCACCATATGTTAGTGCTCCATTTTTCTTCTTCCGCCAAATGCGATTTCGCGATCCGATCAAATCGCAAATTGCATAATTAAATGGTCGAAGTATAGAGCTGCAATATGAAATTGACGTGGAGTAAAAGTCTCATTTTTTGACCGCCGTTTTTGTCAATAAAACAGTAAATGAAATTCACTGTGGGTTGGTAAGTTTTGGTAAGGTTTTTAATTTTATTAGTTTTTTATCCACGGGGGTAGTTTTTTGGTTTTATGACACAAGTAAGACATATGTATTATAATGTTTTGTTGTTCATTTTTTTTTGTATTGAAACGCACAGCAGTGCGAAACAAAAAAGAACAGAGCAGAGGAGTGAGGGAAGAAATATATGCAGCAGTGCATATGTATTTTTGTTGATTGAAATCTTTTCAACAGGAGACAGAGTATTTTTTAAGTTCTTGGTGAATCCCTCTGTTAAGAGGATGAAGTTTGTATCAGTCTTTTATTAATGAATACAAAGTTTTTTGTGGGTGTGTGTAATACTCTGTTCTCAGAAAATAATTTGTTTATAACTTCCCTGTGTTAAGATCCTGGAGAAAAATAGAGCATTGTTCTCTGTTCAGGTGATTTTGTTTTGAAATTTATCACAAAATTCCCAACATTGGTATTAGAGCTGGTCCAGGCTTTTTGAAGGTGTCAAAGAAGTCGAAGGAAGGTTTCTTGCTGCAGTAGCTTCTCCAGCAGAGTGAAGACTTAGTCAAGAAAGGTTTCAGGTATTTCTCAAAGTTTTTTTTTTGTGTTGCTGTTGAAGACAGTGAGTTATTTTAATACACAGTCAAGCATTTTAAAGCATAGTTAAGGAGTGCAAAAATGGCTAGCACCAGCACCAGCACTAGCATGAGTATGTTTAATACTCAGCTCCCACAGTTTAATGGGAAAAACTATGACTATTAGGCAATAACCATGAGAGCTCTGTTTGCCTCATAAGATTTATGGGAACTTGTTGAATATGGGTTTGAAGAATCAACAGATGAAAATGAGTTTAATAAATTAACTCAGGCAGAGAAAGATTTGTTGAAAAGAAATAGGAAGAAGGATTCCAAAGCCCTCGTATTTTTATATCAAAGAATGCATGAGAGTGTGTTTCCAAGGATAGCAGCAGCCAAGACATCCAAAGAAGCATGACGAACTATCAAGACAGCCTATCAAGGCATGGAGAAAGTGAAGACAACAAAACTACAGTTGCTGAGGAAAGATTTTGAGAATCTATGCATGAATGAGACAGATAACATTGACTCATTCTTCACACATGTGATTGGTCTGGTTACACAAATAAGGACTCATGGAGAAGTTCTTGAAGAAAGGAGGATTGTGGAGAAACTGTTGAGGGTCCTACCCTCAAAGTTCGATGTGATTGTCACCACCATAGAAGAGACAAAGGATTTCTCAAACTTTTCAGTCGATGAACTTCATGCATCATTGATGACACATGAGTAGAGAAGTAGAAATGAAAACTCATCTCTAGAGCAAGCCTTTAAGACCCAGATGTCCTTTGGAAGAGGAAGAGGTCAAGGCAGAGGAAACAAGAAAGGTAGAGGCAGAAGCCAAAATAGAGGTGGAAGAAACAATCCAGCAAATGCTCAAGGAAGAGGTAGTAATCCAAATCAGAACCAAGGCCAAGG
This sequence comes from Pinus taeda, assembly GCA_000404065.3. Lineage (NCBI taxonomy): Eukaryota > Viridiplantae > Streptophyta > Pinopsida > Pinales > Pinaceae > Pinus > Pinus taeda. The sequence goes on along the minus strand of APFE031281589.1, from coordinate 10,943 downwards.
CAGCAACCAACAAAGTGGACAACATCATGCTTAAGGACAAATGTATGAAAAATCCAATGTCCAATGCTATTATTGTAAAAAATATGGGCACTATGCCAATGAATGTAAGAAGAAACAACATGATATGAACAATAGATCTAGTGCAAATATCACTAGAGAAAATACCAGCCAAGATAATGTATTGTTAGTTTGTAATATGGCTGAAACAAACAATGAAGACATATGGTTTCTAGATTCCGGTTGCAGCAACCATAAACACAACTTTGTTTTCTGCTTTAGATCAAAGTGTGAAGTCACAAGTCACACTTGGGACTGATAGTAAAATTTATGTTATGGGAAAAGGAGAGGTAAAAATATTTACAAAGAAAGGTGAAAAGAAAACCATAGCAGATGTCTATTATGTTCCTGGAATGAAATGTAACCACTTGAGTATTGGTCAGCTTGTTCAAAAGGGGTACAATGTTTTCTTTGTGAATGATGTATGCACCATCATGGATAGAGCACCCAGCAAACAATGTATTGTTGAAGTGAAGATGATGAGGAACATGATGTTCCCTCTCAGAATAAGGGTAGATTTGAAAAATAAAGAAGTAATTGCAGCAGTTACCCAAGAGGCTTTCCAAAGCGTACCAAAGGATGAAAATTGGTTGTGGCATTTGAGATTTGGACATCTCAACTTTGGAGGTCTTAACTTGCTGAGCAGAAAATGAATGGTAAGAGGATTACCATTAGTAGAGAAACCGGACAACCTTTGTGAAGGTTGTATATTGGGAAAACAACATAGAAAAAGTTTTCCATCAGGGAAAAGTGTAAGGGCAAAGACACCCTTAGAAATTGTCCACTCAGATTTATGTGGACCAATGCAAGCTCCATCACTTGCAGGCAGCCAATATTTTCTAACATTCATTGATGATTTTACAAGAAAAACTTGGGTTTATTTCCTGAAGAACAAAAATGAAGTGTTTGAAAAAAATTGCAATTTCAAAGCACTTGTGGAAAATCAAAGTGGGTTGCGCATCAAAGTTTTGAGAACTGATAGAGGAGGTGAGTATATATCCAAGGAATTCCTATGGTTTTGTAGAGAAAATGGAATTCACAAGAAAATTATAGCTAGGTACACCCCGCAACAAAATGGTGTTGCTGAAAGGAAGAATAGGACCATCATGGATATGGCGAGGAGCATGCTGAAGGCAAAGCATTTGCCAAATAAGTATTGGGCTGAAGCTGTAAATTGTGCAGCATAATTTTGAACAGGTGTCCTACAAACGCAGTAATGAATAGAGTGCCGGAAGAAGCATGGAGTGGGAGAAAGCAAGGAGTCACCCACATGAAAGTTTTTGGATGTGTGGCTTATGCACACATTCCAGATTAGCTAAGGAAGAAGTTGGACAGCAAAGGGGAGAAATGTATTTTCATTGGATACAATGAGGAATCCAAAGCTTATAGGTTGTATATCCCATCTACCAAGAATTTTTTTGTGAGCAGAGATGTTCAATTCATTGAGGAGGAAGCTTGGGATGGAAGCATAGAGAAAATAGTAAAAGTTAAGAACCATTTGTCTCATGATGAAGATGATGATGAGATGGTTGAAATGCATCCCCAAACAACAGCGCCAACACAAGGGCGGTAACAGACACCCTTGAGGAGAAATGAGAATGCTTCTCCAAGCACACCACAAGGAATAAATTCAAGTGCTTCCTCAAGCACTTGCACACCGAATGAAAGAGGTAAGAAGTTCAAAAGTTTAAGTGACATTTGTGATGAAGGAATGAATTCCTTATTTTCTTTGTATTGTCATGTTGATGACCCTGTTCATTTCGAATATGCAATTAAAGATAAGTAATGGATAGAAGCTATGGATGAGGAGATCAATGCTATAGAAAGAAACAAGACATGGGATTTGGTTGAGCTACCAAAAGGTAAAGAAGTCATTGGAGTTAAATTGGTCTACAAGACCAAAAGTAATGCTGAAGGCAAGATAGAAAGGCACAAGGCAAGACTGGTTGTCAAGGGATACAAGCAACAGTATGGGAAAGATTATGAGGAGATTTTCGCACCAGTAGAAAAGATGGAAATAGTCAGAATAGTGTTGTCTATTGCGACACAACACAAATGGAAGATTTATCAGATGGATGTTAAATCTGCATTCCTGAATGAAGTGTTAAAAGAAGAGGTTTATGTTGAACAACCTCTAGGCTATGAGAAGAAAGGCCAAGAGCACAAAGTGTGCAAATTGAAGAAAGCTTTTTATGGGCTGAAGCAAGCTCCAAGAGCATGGTACAGCAAAATAGATGCTTATCTGATTGAGAATGGGTTTGATAAGTGTGATGGTGAACCCACACTCTACATAAAGGAGAATGATGGTAAGATTCTTATTGTTGTTTTATATGTAGATGATTTGATTTTTACCAACAATGATGCTTCTCTCATTGCTGATTTCAAAGAAGTCATGAAAAGTGAATTTGAAATGACTGACTTGGGCTTCTTAAGATATTTTCTTGGAATTGAAGTAAACCAAAGTGAAAATGGTGTTTTCATTTCTCAAGTTAAATATGTAGAAGCAGTGTTGAAGAGATTTAACATGCAGGACAGCTGTGACTCCAACTGTGATGGGGTTGAAATTAACCAAAGATGACAGCAGCAAGGATTTTGATCCTAGCTTGTATAAGAGCATAGTTGGTAGCCTAATGTATTTGACTGCAACTAGGCTAGATATAATGTTTGCTGTTAGTTTAATTTTCAGATTCATGGAGAGGCCAAAAGAAGCACATTGGCAGGCAACAAAAAGAATTATGAGGTATGTTAAAGGTACTAAAAGGTTTGGGATTTTATATACTGTCTCAAAAAGTTCAGATTTAGTTGGCTACACCGATAGTGATTGGGCTGGAAGTGTGGATGATCAGAAAAGAACATCCGGTTATCTCTTTCACATGGGTTCAGGAGCAATTTCATGGGCTTCTAAGAAACAACCCATTGTGGCGTTGTATACAGCAGAGGCAAAATATGTGGCAGCTACAGCAGCAACGTGTCAAGCGGTTTGGATGAGATGAATGCTAAGGAGCCTATGCCAAGAGCAAGCAAATGCAACGATTATTTTTTGTGACAATAGCTCAGCTATTTCCTTGTCCAAAAATTTTGTGTTTCACAAACGAACGAAACACATTGATACAAGGTTCCATTACATCAGAGAATTGGTGAACAATGGAGAAATCGTTTTACAACATTGCAGCACTCAAGAACAGGTTGCGGACATTTTGACCAAGCCTTTGGGACAGAAAAATTTTGAGTTTTTAAGAAAACGTCTAGGCATGTCTGATAACTGAGCAGTTGAAATTAAAGGGGAGTGTTGAAATCTAATTTCAAACTGCTGCGTTATCACTTCAGTAAACTGCATGTTTTTCCTTGCAATGCGATGAGATCGTAAATCAGAAATCGCATGCATGCTTGGAGCCTCCGTCTGTTCACTTGAATTCTTCTGATTGCGATGTTGTGATGCGATCTGATTGTAAATCGCAAATTGCACCATATGTTAGTGCTTCGTTTTTCTTCTTCCGCCGAATGCGATTTCGCGATGCGATCAAATCGCAAATCGCAAATCGCAAATTAAATAATTAAATGGTCGAAGTACAGGGTTGCAATATGAAATTGACGTGGAGTAAAAGTTTCATTTTTTAACTGTCGTTTTTGTCAATAAAACAGTAAATGAAATTCACTGTGGGTTGGTAAGTTTTGGTAAGGTTTTTAATTTTATTAGTTTTTTATCCACGAGGGTAGGTTTTTGGTTTTATGACACAAGTAAGACATATGTATTATAATGTTTTGTTGTTCATTTTTTTTGTATTGAAATGCACAACAGTGCGAAACGAAAAAGAACAGAGCAGAGTGAGGGAAGAAATATATGCAGCAACGCATACGTATTTTTGTTGATTGAAAATGTAATGTGAAGAATGCAGCAAGGGATATGTAAGAGTTTTATTTTACAGCAGTAAATGTAAGAATTTTATTTACATTAGTAAATGTAAATGAAAATTTACACAGAGCAGTGTAAATATTTTCAACAGGAGACAAAGTGATTTTTTAAGTTCTTGGTGAATCCCTCTGTTAAGAGGACGAAGTTTGTATCAGTATTTTATTAATGAATACAAAGTTTTTTGTGGGTGTGTGTGTAATACTCTGTTCTTAGAAAATAATTTGTTTATAACTTCCCTGTGTTAAGATCCTGGAGAAAAATAGAGCATTGTTCTCTATTCAGGTGATTTTGTTTTGGAATTTATCAGAAAATTCCCAACAACTCGGAGGCCAACTTTCAGCAACTCTATGATTTCACACTCTGGTTGGTACCCACCAACGTTTCAGAAGAAATTGTTGAATTTAAAGCAATAAATTCGAGAAATTGGCTGAATGTGAGGTGGTTGGCGTGTAATCTCAAGAATAGCTTTGCAGGGGAAGTGCCTGTGTATACATTGGTGTTATTTATCTGTGTCTAAGATTTGTAAACTCACCGGAGTTACGAGAAGAGAAATAAAGATGAAGATTATGTTGCCACTTCTGTGGCTGTTGAATTGGGCATATGCTGATGTAGAGTGTCCGATGAACTTTGATTATGTCCACCACTTTCCATGGGACAAGTCTTCCTGTGAATCTGCCATTATTAAACTGGATTGCTGCCAGACATTGAGGGGGTTGCTTGGCATAGGATTAGCTCAGTATTTGAGAGATGTATCCATGTTCGCGCTTCCCAACATTGCCTTTGTGGTATCCTGTCTCGGGCTCTATCAGCAGCAACTCCATTCTCTGGCTCTCTCGACAGACTTGGTTGCAATCTGTTTGAATAATATAACGTCACACTTTGTATTAAGCCCCCTTCTGTGCTCGGGCATACAAAGCAAGGAGGACTGGATTAGAAAACTGGGGATTACTCTAGTGGACTCGGCCTACAGAGGTGACCTCTTAGATCTGGAGGCCTATTATGAATGCACCGATAGTGGAAAGCTCGTTCACAAGATGCTGGCAGATGGGTACAGAAACTTGACAGAAGCGACCAGTTTGAAATGCTACTATTTAACGCTTCAGTATGTAGCAGGAGTAGTTAATAAATTCGGTCCCAAGAGTAGGAGTACTTCACATTGTATCTTTCACTTGCCCTTTGTTCAATCCGCCTCGCATGGCCGAGTTTGGGCCTACAGTTTCATCGGCATGGCCGTGGTCATTCTCTTTATCTTTGCTGTCAGGCTTTTGTACTATTTGCGAGCGACAAAAAATGATCATAACACTGTACTGCACAAGAAATTCGTGCGGCGGAACAGAAATCTAATGAACTCCGTCATCAGACCTAACACCGAGGCATTGTGGTTCGACATTGAAGAAATTAGGGATGCCACCGGTAATTTCAGCGATGCCAACGTCATTGGCCAAGGAGGTTTCGCAACGGTGTACCGGGGAATGCTTATGGCTTCTCAGCCGATCGCTGTGAAAAGAATTATAAATTCCACACTGGAAGGAGATTCCGAATTCTTGAACGAAGTGGAGATCATCAATAACATCAGGCACCAGAATCTGGCCGTTTTGAGGGGTTGCTGCGTGGCCAGCAATGAGAGAGAAGAGTATCAACAGTTTCTAATATACGATTACATGCCTAATGGATGTCTGGATGAGCATCTCTTCGGAGAAAAGTCGAAGGTCCAACCTCTGAGCTGGCCACAACGTAGGACCATAATCATGGGGATTGCCAAGGGGCTGGTTTATCTGCACGATAGCGTTGAGTCCGCAATTTATCACAGAGACATCAAAGCTACTAACATTCTGCTGGATGAAGAAATGAATGCCCGTGTGGCCAGTTTTGGTTTGGCGAGGGTGATGAGTAAAGCAGGAGGGTTCCATTTGAAGAGTAGAGTAGTAGGGACGAATGGCTACATGGCCCCCGAATATGCTCTCTACGGTAAGTTGACAGACAAGAATGATGTGTATAGCTTTGGGGTTCTGGTGCTCGAGATCATGACCGGCATAAGGGCTTTGGACGCCTCTGCGAAGTCAGCCTTCAGTTATCTCATTACTGATTGGGCATGGAGCCTAGTGCAACAAGGCAGGACGAATGAAATAATAGACGAGAGAATCCGGTAGAGTGGGGCAGAGCGTATGATGGAGAGATTTGTTTTGGTGGGTATTCTGTGTGTGCATGCTATGGTGGCATTCAGACCTCGAATGTTTGAAGCCATGAATATACTAGAGGGAGAGGTTGAGATTCCTGAAATCCAAGACAGGCCTTTGCCGTTTCTGCTTCATGGTCCATCTCTCGCAGGCGAAGCAAGCGTTTCCTTTGTAATATCTGATCGCGTTTCTGGGCCTGTTTTTAGCTGATGTATGTTGCCGCATTCCTTTTGCTAGAGCATTAGAGGAGGTTCATAATTGTATTTGTGGATCACATGCAGTAGAGTGTTCTGAGGCAATTTGGATTAAGCGTAGTAGTCCAGTGTAAGATATTTTTGAATGTTATTGTTAAGATGTTTTATAATTTTACTTTTAATATTTTTGTGTAATAATCATAAATTTTTATTTATATTAAAAT
>APFE031281578.1:0-25703 GCA_000404065.3 Pinus taeda | reverse complement strand
CCCCGCTGCGCAATCATTGCAACGAAGGGGCAGCTCCGCCCCCCCTCTAACCCCCCGGTTCACTACGTAGGTTAGTCGTGGAAAGAATATAACACAACCCAACAAGGAGAAGGTTTGTGAGAAACCTTGTTTGCCTGTGAGCATCCAGGAGGATTGTACTGAGAGCTGGTTAGCTGTGAGAGCTAAGGCTTTGTATTATTTTGATATATTTCCACCTTGTATGATAATACAAATAGTGGGGTTTTAGCTGAGGCTTTCCCCTGAGTATTTTCTATGTTTCATGTGTATTGATTCTTCTTCTTATGGTTATATGTGTTCAGCTTTGATTCAATTTGAAAGACATTGAAGGACCTCTACCAGAAAATTAGCGACCAGAGGAAATTGGAGCTCAAGGATAAGCTTTGAGGAATCAAGATGGATAACTCTGATATATTTCCACATATTTGAACAAGCTCACCACTTTCAGAAATGAGCTTAGCAGCGTGGGAATAACTACTGTTGATGATGATATGGTGAGCCTCGCTCTCCTTGGCCTTCCAAAGAGATGGAATAGCTACTAGGACTCTGTGAATGGAAGGGAGAAACTGTTGGATTGGGAATGACTATGGTTGGATCTCATGCAGGAGGAGATCAGGAGGAGCACATGAGATGGTTCTTCATCCAAGGATGATGAAGAAAATTTGGCCTTAGAAAGTAAGGCAAGGAAAGGGAAGGAGAAGGATTCTCATTTGAAATCGAATTCTTCTCATGGAGGGAAGAAGGTTGACAATTCTAAAGTGAGATGCTTTAATTGTCACGAAATGTGTCATTATGTGACTAATTTCCCATCAAAGAAGTCCAAGAATGGATCCTCAGAAGGATCTAAAGGTGAGGCATTATCCTCTCATATCGAGATGGACTTTACCCTTATCGCATGCATGGTGTCATCGATGATGGTTTGCGGTTGGTATCTTGACAATGGAGTCTCATTCCACATGACCGACGATAAAAGTTTATTCAGTACCTTGGAGGAGAAAGACCTCAAGATGCGCATAGAGATGAGTGATGATGAAAGGTATAGTGTTTCATGAGTGGGCACGATTGCTTTTCAGAGGGAGCATGGAGCTCTTACCACCTTGACAGATGTGAATTATGTGCCTAGACTGAAGAAGAATTTGGCATCGATCGCGGTGTTGGAGGACAAAGGCTATGATGTTGTTTTTAGTAAGGGAAAGGTTTTCCTTAGACACATCACCATGGGACCAGTGAAACAGATCAGTTCACGAGTTAAGAAAATGTATGCTCTTGAGGATCAAGATGAATGCAAAGCCTTGAGGAGCAAGGCAAATGTTAGAGACTTGGTGGTTGAGAGGGAGAGTAAATTACCTCTCAACATGTAGCCCCAAAATAATTCTCGGACAATTGTGGAGGAGCCACAACTAGAGATGCTGAGAGGAGGCTGAGTGGAGGAATCCACTCATGCAGAGACCTCTAGGGGGGAAATTTCGAGCCAAGTGGGCAAAGGTATCACATGCAACCATACCTTCAAGTGTGAGGTGGGGCAATATGAAGTGATAGTCTCAAGAAGGCTGAAATTGGGTAGGGTCCATTGAGAGGTGTTATATCATGGATCGTACCTTGCTACGGGATCGTACCAGTTGCTTGAAAAATAATTAATTAATTCATCTTGAGTTAATTAGTTGGATAAATTCAAAGTAGAAGCCTTTCTGAAGTCATGCAACAATTATCCCTTAAATTAAGGAGATAAGATTGAGCTATATTTGAGTTGTAATTAGTTAGCTCAGTTTACTGAGTTAAGTCCAGTTAAATTAGTTCCAAACTATTTGAGGAACTAATTGTGAGTTTAGTCAATTAATGCATGCATGCATCCAACTAGTGTACTCTAGATAACTAAAGATTCTCTCATCAGTAACTCATGCATGTATATTCTAAGAAAGACCCAGTTGAGATGAAAGACAGGGACAATGTACTATCAGTTGCATGTTTTCTCCTATAAAGGAAACTCATGCATGCAAAAGGAATAAGGTTCCTTGAGGATTGCACAATTTTACAGGGTGTGAGATCAGTGTTACACTTGGTAACAGGAGGATCACGCAGGAGAAACTGCGCAAGGAAATAGGAAGCTTGGAGGGCAGAGGAGAAGGTTTATGAGAAGCCTTGTTTACCTGTGAGCATCCAAGAGGATTGTACTGAGAGCTAGTTAGCTGTGAGAGCTAAGGATTTGTATTATTTTGATTTATTTCCACCTTGTATGATAATACAAATAGTGGGGTTTTTAGCTGAGGCTTTCCCTTGAGTATTTTTTATGTTTCATGTGTATTGATTCTTCTTCTTATGGTTATATGTGTTCATCTCGATCTTTAAGATTCCGCAAGTTTGATAGTAGAAGTATATAATAGTATTTTTCTTTGGTATATTGCATTATCGAGTTAACTTATAATCATAATTTCTTCATGGTATCAGAGCTAGCTAATCTATTAAGAAATTTCTAAAAAATTTGCATAGCCACCTTTATAATGGGGTCACATATGATGGATATGGCATATCCATGTGACTTCTTTACCAACTTAAACTTCTCTTTCATGGCCTCTGCGAGGGCCTGCTCAGCACCTTTTCCGCCAAATATCATGGCCAAATTTTCTCCTATGTAGGGAAACCATGTGATCCTATGGATTAACCTGTCAATGATGGGTATTGGCTCCTCCAGCCACAAAAACCCATCATGCACCAAGCATAGCAGCTACTTGATGACCAATACTGTAACTGGGGTGTGGTTGTAGTGCAGCACCCAAAGCAGGTTGAGAAACCCTGCCTTGTCTACTCCTCTGAGCCACCTTTGTGGCTCCAATGCGGTCATTCCAGTGGTTGTGTCGATAATGTGAAGCATCAACTACTTGGTCGCTAGGTGTGGGAACTTATCATGATAAGCCAAGTCCTAGTCTTCAAGTTTTCACAGAGCAACCCACCCCAAGCGCGGTCCTTCAAAGACTATTTCATCTGGTAGTAGAGGGGTTTGCAATGGGACCTTGTTCTCGTCAATGTCTTTCGGCACCTTGGTCTTACCCTTGCACAGAGGGACGTACTCATGCAATCGAGTGATAGGGTCAACACCCTGGGCTTCAATTTCCTCCACATCTACTCCCACATCCTCATCATCCATCGAGATGTCTTCGATTTGTTCCTCCTCTGGCTCCAAATTGATGGCTTTGCCCTTCTCTTGTGTGGTAGGCTTCAGTGGGTTTCCTCTTGGCAATGCGTGTATCAGTGTTGTAGGTTGTTTACCCTTTTTATCCTTCACGCTCTCCTTGGTTGGGGTAAGCTTTGGTCTCACCGTCCTTGGTGATTTGGGGACTTCGGCTAATACTTAAACAATGTTGGGAGTAGATTCTTTGGCCTCCATCTCAATTTCTAGCACCGACTCTTCTACTTCAGTATCTATAGCTTTTTTGAGAGCTAACATGATGTTCTGCAAGAACTCCTGTGTCTCCTTCAGCAATGTCTCAAATACTAAACTGGCTATGAGAAGTTCGTAGTGTTCAAGGTTCATGTGCGTCTGAGAGCTCAACAACTCAATTATCGAAATGGAAAATGTTTTTCACTGGAAATCCACCTGTAATTTATGGGGCATTTTGAATTCAAATTCGACCGTTCCCCCCAAATTCGATTCGCTAATGCTGAATTGGTGACAAATTTTCAAGGATTTGACCCATAAATTTCGTCTTAAACGTCGGTCGCCCACTCCATTTGGCCACATTTCTACCATCAAATCATGAACAGTGACTTTAATGGTCACTTTTTGGCCGACCTGCACGATTTATCCTTGGGTAGCGCAACTTCCTTCGTATTGTTGCGAACCCTGTGACACTACCTTGCTTTGTACAATCCTCCAATCACACAACTCCCCAACCCAGACAGTTTAGTTTATAGTCCCACGCCTCCTTTCAGCTACTTGGAGTGCTAAGATTGTGCTACCTTCATATAGTCACATGGTTGAACCACTAGTGTATGGCTTCAAACGACTGCCATTCATATTTCCTGGGAAGGGATCTCCATTCAATTTGACCAGTTGTACTGCTCCTCTGCCGATAATCTCTTTAATGACATAGGGCCCTAACCAGTGCATTCTAAATTTCCCTAGAAATGATCAAACTTGCTATCATATAACAAAACCAGGTCATTTACCTTAAAGGTGCACAGCTTAATGCGCCAACCATGCCATGATTTTTCGTGCTACATTTGGACCTGTTGGTGAAATCCAGCTGGAAATCTTTCTTCCTCAAGTTCGGCCAACTGCGTGAGCCTTTCCTTTAGGGCTCCATGATCCTTCATACCCATGAGTGCCACTATGTGTAGACTAGGCACAATGTATTCCATGGGCATCAGTGCTTCAACACCATATACAATCCTAAAGGGTGTTTTTCCAATCAACTTCTTGCATGTCGTCCAATAGGCCCATAGTATTTTGGGTATGTGTAGGTCCCAATCACTTCTCTAAGCATTGCAATCCTTGGTCAATGCGTTCTCTAGCAATTTATTGAATGCTTCCATCATCCCATTAGCCTATGGGTGATAAGGCATGCTCTTCTGGCGATATACCTGAAATTCCTCCATTAGCATGCTGATCGTTTCATTCAGAAAGTGCATACCTTGATCACTCATCAAAATCTTTGGACACCCAAATCATGTCAGTACATACTCAAAGAGAAAATTCGTAGAAGTCACGCCTATGCAATCCTTCATAGGTTGCGCCTCCACCCATCGAGTCAAATACTCTATCACGATGATAATGTACCTTGCTCCCATATTTCCTTGGGGCTGAATGGGTCCTACAAAAGCTATCGCCCATTTCTCAAAGGGTTGTAACATCATCTGTGGATTTAGAGGCAGCTCATCCCTTTACGATGGCTTGCGAGTTCTTTGTCATACATCACATGCTTTGCAGTAAGCTTTTGAATCCTAATGGAGGGTGGGCCACCATAATCCTGAGCGTAGAATATTCTGCGTGGTTTCTCTCCCTGCATAATGTCCTCCCACAGCGCCCCCATGAGCGTCAGCGAGGATACTGCTCCTTTCAAACTCTAGTAAATATCGCCTCAATATCTCATCGGACCCCATTTTGTACAGATTCCCGGCAATGACAGAAAATTCTGTCGCATGCACCACTAATTCCCTATTCTGCTAGATGGTGTATCCTTTCGGGGTAGTTCCTATTGTTAGGAAGTGTATGATATCTTCAAAATGACCATCCACGATGCGGACTGCAAATAGCTATGCGTCAGGCAATCCCTTATCCAAATTAGTGGGATCTTCCCCTGTTTGGATGCGCGACAAATGATCTGGTCCCATGTTCAGTCATCTAGGCTTCATAATAACTTCAAAATCATACTGTTGGAACAATAACAACCACTTGCAGATTCTTCCCCCCAACACAGGCTTATTAACTAGGTATTTCAACATGGAATGATCCATATACATCTTAAAATGGCCACGCATCAAGTAGTGTGTAAACTTCTGGAGCATGTACGCCATGGCTAACCCTTCATGCTCAGTGGTGCAATAGTTCTTCTCCGCCTTGGATAACCTTCTGCTTGTGAATGCTATAGGATGGTCCAAGTCTCCTTCACTAGCCTGTGTCAGTATTGCTCCCAGCACTATACATGACGCATCGACATGTACATGAAACTCCTTCTTCCAATCTGGGAAGACTAAAATTGACACGGTGACCATCTTTTCCTTCAATATATCCAAGATTTTCTTAAAGTCCTCGTTCCATCAGAATGTGACATCCTTTTTCAACAACTTCTCCATAGGCACGGTGATCTGGGCATAGTCCTTGATAAAATTTATGTAATATCCAATATGCAATAGGGTAGCATGTAGCTGTTTCACACTCCTCGGTGCTTCTAAGTTAAGTATCACAACAATCTTTGCAAGATCTACCATCAGTCTCTATCTACAAACCACATGGCTTAGCAGGGTCCCAAAAGGAACACAAAACAGGAACTTCTTTAGATTAAGCACGATCTGGTACCTTCGAAAAGTATCTAGCATCAGGCGCAAACTAGCAACATGGTGTTTCACCAGCCCAAACACAGTCCAGTCATCAAAGTACACTTCCAGGAACTTATGAATAAATTCCTTGAACTTCACAATGACTACGCGCGAAAAAATTGTAGGCGCATTCTTCAATCCAAAAGGCATTACAATGTACTGAAAAAACACCCACTCAGTCGCGAAGGTTGTCTTGCTCCTATCCTCCATCGCAATTTTAATTTGATGGTAGCCAAAGAACTCATTAGTGAAGGAATAAGCTTCTTGGCCACCTACATTTTCCAACACTTCATCAGTGAATGGAGTCGGGAAAGGATCATGTACACAAGCGTCATTCAACTTCCTGAGATCTACACATATCCTTATTTCATCCTTCTACTTCTTCTCCTATACCACCATTGGGCTTACCCAATCAGATTCTTCCACAGGCTCAATGATGTCTGCCATGAGCATCTTGTCTAGTTCTAAGCAGACCTTCTCCTAATACTTCAGATTGAGACGATAAGGTCTTTCCTTAACCAGCTTCGCGACGGGCTTCAACATGATCTTCATAACACCTAGGTCCTCGATTATTGTTTTTAAATCCATAAACTTGGTAGCGAACAAATCCTGGTATTCGTAGAGAAATTTAGCGACCTTATCCACCATTGCGTCATCCCAGTAATCTCCAATCTTTGTGAATTTGGGTTTTTCCTCTGTACCAATGTTTACTTGTTTCATTTTCAGTGGCGTGGTTATATCAGGATTCTCAATCTGCGGTCCTTCAACCTCGCAGTGATCTTCTGTTTTAGGGATGTTAACCTTTCACGTATCCTCATCTTCTTATTCAACAATTATGTTATAGAATTCTAGCACATGACTTAGCTGAGTAGTCCAATTAGGCTGAATCAGGTCCAAAGGATCCTGTGGTATCCTAAAGGTTGTTGCTTTTACTTCTTGTAGTGCCTCGTTGATACAATCAAACCCGTCTTCAAAGCTTAATGTCATTATGAATCCTTCGCGCATAATATCCCATTCACCTGTACCATGGTGAAGCTCCGTTTCTATGTACCAGTTCATCGGGATGACATCTAGGATGTGACAGAACAAGTGCACCCATTCTGGTTGGGGCTTCTCTCCATAATCCTAAGCCCATTTGGGCAAGTGTGTGCACGGATGATCCTGCCCATCATATTTGTCTGTGATTCATACCTTCAGCTTCCAAAAGCGTGTTCTCATCATCCTTCTACATTCGTGCCAATCATCAAAGCTACCCTTGTGCATACTCCACCACCTTGCGGGCGTAGTGCACAGTGCCCAGTCCAAAGCATGGAAGCACTACTTCTCTGGTACCTCCCTCTCGTGTGCATCCAAAAAGATATATACATCATTCAAGCCATCATAAGTGGGAAGATTTCTTACCTCTGACAACACACAGAACAACGACCGGATCATCATGTTACAGCTCAGTGTGGTTACTTCATGTAACTAATTATGCCAGCACTCTAATTCTTCATCAGAGTTCGAGGTGCAGGAACTCTCGCGATCCCTTGTAATTCATCCACCCACTGTTGGATTCACCCAATCTTGGTCTCGCATTGTTATCTTATAGATACAGTCCAGATCGTCATCGCTCTCATAATCACAGACTGGTTCAGTATAGCGCAATCCTTTAGAAGGATCTAGGGGTACTATTACGTGGAGCGATTTCTTCTCAAATATCATCTTTCGCTTCTTTAGGTTGATTACCCTGTTCATATTGGTAGCCCAATCAATGCCAAGGAGCACAGTGTAGGGGTTTCTATCATCCATGATTTCTATTACTTCAAATTCCGCCAGCGCACTCACGCCTTCAATATTTACAGTCACCCCTTACAGCCGCCCCATGGGGATGATCTTCTATTGATTTTCCATCCTTAACTGAATCAGAGACAACTACAGCATGGGTCTTCCCATCCATTCCCAAGTTTGATTCAGTAGGATGTTTGCATTTGACCCCAGATCCAAAATAGCATGATCCATTTCATACTCTCCCATCTACGCGTCAGCCTCATCTCCCGTCCTATCCTTGTTTTATACTTACCAATTTTTCATACCACACGTGGTTCACCCAGAGTGTTTCTGACACATCTATTTATAAGCTCGTGTAAGCCCTTCATAGCCTTGTTGTCGTGTAGCAACTTCATGCAGGTCTCTAGAACGGTTGTAAGCATAAAAGGGTCCATTTCCTAATCAGGCTTATCCTTGATCCCCGAGGTGGAGACCTGAGTGAAGCTCTTCTTTGCTTCCATGAATGTTTCACGTGCACACTCCAAGTCAAATTCAGCTTCCTTTTTCAGAGCTTTGCGAACCCATGCGTTGTCTTTAGGTTGTTTCCACTTATCATCTCCTGTTGCAATTCCACTTCGGAGCACTATATTCACATTTGGATCCTCTTCGCGAGGCTCAAACCTCATCATTTGCAAGTTCTGAGTCGGCTGAGGTGGTAGCACCCCTTTGTCACGTATCCTTGCTATCATCATAAGACAATCTTTTGTCTCATGATCAAACAGATTGTAATATTTGCACGATGAACGTGTTGGGTTAGTGCAATTGCAGGCATAATATCCTAGTCCTCCGAAATTGTAGTGGATTAGCTGTCCCCAACCTCTGCCAAGTCCTCCTTTGCCTTGACCTCATCTGCACCCCTGAAAGTCTGTTCACGCCATCCCCACACCCTTGTCAGGGGGCCGCATTTCTGCCTGAACCCTATAAGTGGGTGTTCTATCCATCATCAATTCATAACTTTTACAGTTGCACTCATCATGCCCTACCGATCTACAGAACTTGTAGAATAGTTATTGCGGTGTTTGTACAAACTTTTGCAGCAAATGGTAGTTATTTGTAGCATGTTTTCTTGCTAATTGACATATAGTGCACCACAATGCAAGCCCCGTGCTTGGTCTTGATTGAGATTTCGGCCTGAAAGGCATCGATCCCCCTCCTGTTATATATTTCACAAAGACAGAGGAGTGGTATTTGTCATGCCCCTGACCCTTACATTTTAGGCACCATACCTCTTCGCACACCTCTGACAGAACTGTTATGTCCTGCTTCAAACATTTCAATTCAATGCAAAGATTTTGCAACTGTGCATGGATCTGCTAAACACCTAGATTTGGATCCTCCATCGGTGTTTGATGGAGTCCCATTGCAATCTACAACGCCTCTACTTGAGTTGATATCTTCTGTTGTGACAATGCAACCCTTAGGTGTGATAGGAGCGAATCCACAAGCCACTCGCGGTGTTGTCCATCTGTTAAATTCATATTAGCTTTGCAGATTTTATAGTTCAACCTCTAATGTAATTCCCATGGTGTCTCGCCTGGTTACATTGTGATTTGGTTGAACCCCACAATTGACTGCGCCTCAGATTTAGGCATACTGAATTCTTTATTTAGCGAAGTCTATATGTCTGCCACTCCAGCATTTGGGCTATCATTGGAGTACTTGATGTATCAGGTTAGCGTGCAATCCTATAGAACACTAACCAGTGTGACCTTCTTCATGTTATCATCTATAACACCTTGAGCTTCCCACATAGCTTTCACGATGAACCAGAATTGTTTTGGGTCTTCATTTCCCAAGCATTTAAACAAAGGTAGCTTTACTGAATGTGCCATGCTGAACTGCGGTGGAGGTGGTGGTGGTATGGGTGAAGTCGTAGGTGATGGTGGTGAAGTTGGAGGTGGTGTGGGTGGAGGTGGTAGTCACGAGAATCCTTGTCTTGTTAACTAAATTGCACTTCGTGAAGAAGCCTGCGCTACTCCCTCTTCATCACCTCATGGAGGTGAAATCAATGGACTATATTCAGGACCCTTTCTTCCTTCATTTCTATAAGTATTTCCGCTTTGCATAGCTCCAAACATCAAGGTAGCTACATAACTTGTTTTTCGCACAATAACATTTTAATCCAGGTATTCAAAGACTTCAAGTACTTACCTTATGGACCTTTGAAAAAGTGTCGCTCCACCTTGTTGTAGCTGACTAAGGTATCAACCATGAATTCTGTCACAAATCCTCCTATGATGTGATCAAGCCAATGATCGACAACGTGGGTGATCTTATCCTCAGAGGCTTCCAATCTCTGTACTAACTCCAGGGTCCAAACAATAGGACTGTCAAGTCTCCACCTTCCTTGGCTATCCACTAGCTTCACGATCCACTCGTATAGCTCAACTAGAAAGGAACAAAAAAATACACGTGGATCTTTATGTATAGATACCTATCCAGCCATTGTTCCTTTGTTAGTCGCAGATTTCTTTTCTCTTGCACAGCGAATTTATGGATCTTCCTATCCAACCAGTCTCCGATCTCTTTCTTAGTTGGATTCCAGTGATACGACATCACACACCTCTTATGTATATTTTGATCCCAGCAACGGAACCATTTGTTGGCTTGGTGGGGCCTGACCTAGGTTCAACGTTAGTTATCCAAACAAATCCCTACACTACTGGCCCTTTCGGCATCAGCCCGCAGAGCACGGATCAAATTCTCACCCAAAGTAGGTATTGGGGGATGCTAGAACCAAGTTTCTGCATCCTGAGATGGTCATGATGTTGGTTTATTCCTCCTATTCCTTATTTCACATAGGTTGTTAAGTTCTAGGGCTCTATCTGCCTAGCCCTTTATTCTGCCCTTCAGTACCTTGGCGAAGGGGTACAATTGGCCTTTGCGCAGCCCTAACCTATGGTTCAGGTACTTTCACACTGCTAAAGCAACGTATACAACAAGTTTCCAAGTTATCCTTAAGTGTCTTACTTATCTTATAAAACAACCACAGTTAGTGCTACGTAAACATATATCCTTAATTGCGTTCAATTATCCAACGTAATTACATACATTCACACATCACATAAACATTATAAATGAAATTCATACACGATATGACAATATGCATTAATAGTAAATAAGACATAGAATTTCTAGAATGCTTCTCTTTATTGATATCTTCAAATTATTACAGACTCTATCTTCCCTGCGCACACAGCTGCAGGGGTCCACGCACTCAACTGTGGACTTCTACCCCAGGCCTCTGCGAACTCAGCTACAGAGCCTCTACCTACACTAAGACACAAAACTTAGACTACTCTCCTTATCGCTCAAGACTTATTCTACCACTATGACTCATCTGAACTACTTAGAGCTTACTTACTTAGCCTTAGCTCTTTTTATACAATCCCATGGTGTGTTGACCATGGGTAGATATTTACAGCTGATTTTACAAAATTAAAGGCAAACAACCCTTTATGACTCATGACACCTTCGTGCTTCGTGACCACAAAATGTGGAGACTTTACAACTTTATTACAAAATTCAACCCAAAACATGGGCTTTTAGCCCCAAAACTGTCCTTGGGGGATCCTGTTCCCAACATCACTCCAGCTTGAAAAGAGGGGATCAAGGTATGGTAATAAAGTTGGATATGGATAATGCTTTTGACAAGGTAAGGCACAAGTTTCTCATGAAGGTAGTCAAGAAAATGGGGTTTGATGCAATCTTTGTAAAATGGATTTCTTTATGCATCTCGTCCCCATGGATCACCCCTATGGTCAATAGAAGAGTTGTAGGCTTCTTCAATGAATCTAGAGTATTGAGACATGGTTCTCCTCTCTCTCCATTCCATTACATCTTAATGGCAGATTCACTGAGTAGGATGCTAGAACATGAAAGAGAATAATCCATATTTCCAAGTATTAGATTCAAGATGGGGATTAGAAGCATCAATCATGGAAAGTTTGCAGATGGCACCATCTTGTTAGAGGGGTTCTCTGTGGTAAGTGTTAAGATATTTAAATCTAGTTTGGACAAGTTTCTTGGGGCCTCTAGGGGGGCCACAAATGATAGCAAAACCCACATCTTCACTTGGAATATCATGCCACAAAAAGAAAAGAAGATAGAAGAAATTTTGGGCTTCAATACTACCCAGGACTAGAAGGAATTCAAATACCTTGGTATTCCAATATACTTAAGGAGAATAACTCCCAAATCTTGGAAAAGTGTATTGGATAAAATCAAAACCAAAATAGTGAATTAGAGAGGGATATGGTTGAATAATATGGGAAGGACCATTTGAAATCCGTCTTATAAGCCATTCCACTGTATCATTTCTCCTCTCTCCAAGCCCCTAAGTATGTTATGCAGCAACTTGGTATATACATCAAGAATGTTTATGGGAAGGAGGGAAGCAAGAAAATAAAAAATTACACGTAGTGAATTGGAAGCATGTCAAAGCACCAAAACAACATGGGTTAGGAATACATGACCCAACTCTGGTCAATACCATTATGGGTGCCAAACTATACTAGAAGCTTAAGACTCAGCCAGACCAATGGTGCGCTTAGATTCTAATAGTTAAATACATGCATTAGAACAATAAAAGAAAGACTCACAACAATTCAATCCAAGGCTCTCGTATTTCAAAACTTCTTTGATCCTCCTCATCTCTCATCTTGAACAACCTCTGAAAATCTCAGGGAATAGAAGCATGCTTAACATTTGGACAGAACCAATATTGGATCACCCTCATTATGGTTTGTATCCTTAAATTTCCCCTCTGAAGGACCACTTATCGCAGGTTGGTGTTGTTCTCTTGGGTCAGATATCTAGTTGGGATAGGAAGGGCCTTTGGACAAGATGGAAGTTTGACGACACCTCGTCTCATTTGGTCCCGATTTTGGATATTCTAAAAACTAAATTAAGTGTTTGTCCCCCCTTTCTCAATATACCACAGATCATTGGGGATGGAAGAGATCCTCCTACTCAGTCAAGGAAGGCTACTCTCATCTTATCTTCAATGCACAAATTCCCCCAAAATCTATGATATGGAACAATAAAATTCTTCTGTTGGTTGCTCCTTCACAAAAGAATCCTCACTACAAAGAACTTCCTAAAGAGGGGAATCGTTTGTCCCTCTAGGTGTCCCCTTTGTGAGAACTCGAAGGAAAGAATCTCCCATCTCTTTCTGTTGTGCCTATTCACCAAATTCATTTGGTCCCTGGCTCTAGGTCCCCTTTTACCTAGAACCAGTTGGCCTTCTGATGTTAATTCCTTGTTTTCCTCCTGGCCCACATTTGATGCAGACTCCCTTCATGCCACAATATCCTTTAAATAAATCTTGATTTCTCTCCCTAAATATGTTTTCTGGCATATTTGGTTATCCTGAAATAAGGTAATCTTTCATTCATCCCATCCTCCAACCAATATCACTGCCCTCAAATCTCTCTTGTCTTGTTTTCAGTTCCTCCATCAATCTATTGACACTTCTCTTGATTTGGAAGAATTGTCCTAGATCAATCCATGGTCCTTGCCCACCCAATGCCCTCCCCTTGTGAATCATCCTTATCCCCACCATCTCTGGACCCTCTGCCTTACCATAAAAAAGTTTGCTAAATGGAAGAAGAGATCTCAATATTGGATTCTCCAGTTTGACAAAGCCTAAAAAATAAACCCAGGGGTGGCAGGAGGGGGTTGGATTCTCACTAATCTTGAAGGAATAATTGTCGACCAATATGCCTAGGGATCGAGAAAGAATTCCAACAACCAAGATGAAGCTTATGGCCTCTATCTAGGTCCTTTTTTATCCCATCAAAGAGTAATTATAGGTGTTACAATTGTGGGGGATTCCTTCATAGTCATAAAGCACATGTGCTTCAACTCTTCTGCCCAAAACAAAAAGGTAAATCAACTTGTTCAGTGGGCCCATGTAATTCTCCCTTCCTTTTCTAACTTACAAATTTACCATATTTAAGAGCTTTAAACTCTGAGGTGGATTTACAAGATAATAAGGCTTGTGAATTGAATGAAGGGAAAACAATTTTCAAGGGAACCAATGGTTTTTTACCCATCCCTTAGTTTCATTATGAAAGTTTCTTGATTATTCCCCCCCCACCCCAATACTTCTACTATTAAAGTTCACCTAGAATCTCATCTCCCCACCATAACATTTGCCCTTTTCTTCACCCCTCTTTTCACCATTCCCTCTCCTCGAATCCTCTAATATCTCTCCTCCGGCAGCTCCACCTGGCAATGTTTGATGACTTATACTCCATCTCTCGTGATGCAAGGTGCTTTGAAAATAGGTTATGTGATGTTTCCTAGAATAAAGGACTCGTTAAGCATGGGAGATCTATTATTTGTCTCTCGGATTATGGTTTCTCATTGGAATTTTCAAGTGCTTCTCATGTGAATTTCCTTTGTGAGTGAGCCACATTTAATCTTCCTGGTCTTAAGTGGATAACTCAATCGATCGAAGGCAAGGATGCATGAAGTGAAGGTCAATTTGGGTTATAGAGAAATCATGGAACCACCATGGGATCCTAGGGGCACGCAACCTACTCCTCTGAGTCACACGCGGCTCTTCTATAGCTCATTCTATATATTGTGGGGATGAAAAACGAATTTCTTCATACCACTAGATCTTTGTAGGAAGTGCAGGAAATTAGCTAGATTTTGGCTCCTTTCAGGGGGATTGGGTAGTTCCTGGATAATTGAAGTTATTTCAAAAGTCTCTGCACCAGAACCGGCTAGGGGTTGCTCTTATACCCATCCCTGGGTGTCTCTGAATTCAGTGAAGCTTGTCTGGTTGATCTCAGCTTTTTAAGCAATTGGAGAAGCAATTAGAGGTTGGTTAGAAGTAGTTCTTCATAGGTCCTCTACAATGGAATGAGGTTCCTGGGGCTATCGTTGTCCATGATCTGGTGTGGTGGAAAGGGCATGCACCCATGATAGGGTCAAGTTTAGGATGTGCCCACCCTTAGCCACCTCCTCTCCACCATCCTTCGAAAAATGTACTAGTGAGAACATGGAATTGTGCGCATATATTTTTGATTTGTAGGTGCTTCTTCATCACTAAAGGGAGTTAGCCACTTATAACCAGGAAATGATCATGGTAAAGATAAACCAAATTGTACACCTAGAAGATGATGTCAATGTGCTTAGAAGCATGCTCGAATATCTTCAAATGTAGTTTTCCAAGCGAAATTCTCCCCTTGTTGAGGAAAACTTGGGCCTCGACCTTAACCACCCTGTTGTTCCTGAGGGCTGGTCTATGTTTTGTCAAGTATATAATAGTATAATAATAGGAGTGATTTTGGATAATTGGGTTTGGTTTGATAGCCCGCATATGCATATCATGAAGCCTAGTGATGTAATGGAACTGTAAATTTCCCGAGTATCTGTCGCGTCTAGGCACAAAATTAATACAAATAGTACTATTTGGTGTTAAAATGAAAAAAAAAATATGTTATTTACCTGAGTATGAGTTATTATCAAGGATTTTATTTTTTGATGGTTTTCCTACAAAGATTAAGAATAAAAAATATGCACACAAATATCTAAAAATCATGCATGAATATTACAACCATATCCATAAATAAAATATGTAAGGTAGTTATCCACATGACATTTTATTGTGAAAGATCTACAATAAGTCCTTCAACGTTAAGGTCCAATAAAATATTTGAAATGTATTAATATATATATATATATATATATATATAGTTTTTTTAATATTGAAAAATAAATATTTTAATTTTCAAAGTTACATTATAATTTTCATTAGTCAATGCTAAAATAATTGTGATTAACACACAAATCTATTGCTAGATTCCTACTTTGGCGGGGACTAATAATGATTCTGTAACCATATTTAACTTTAATTAATAAACACATAAATACTTAACATTTAAAATAAACTTACAATATCACAAGATTCTTAAGCATGGATATTCACTCCCACTTTACGATGGATATTATTAACTTGTAAATAGGTTTTGTTACAATACTATTGGATTATATGGGCCTGACCCAGGTTCAAAGGTGATTTAGCCAAGAAAATCCCGGTACTACTGGCCCTTTCGGCAACAGTCCACGGAGCGCGGACTGAGGTCTCACCCGAAGTAGTATGGGAGGTTGCTAGAACCAGGTTTCCGCACTCTTGGGATGTCTAATGGGATTCTAGAGGTCAGCGGTTTGACCCTCCACGCATGTCACTACGCGCACTTGTTATTCCTTCGCAACCTGTGATGTTGTTTCCGTGCAGCCCTACTCAGGGCGCAACCCATATAATACCTAAGTTCCTTGCTATTTAATCTGTTATTACCTGATTAATTAACTTCTGTGTGTAAGATTAATGATTATTACAACATATTCAGCAATCATATCAATGCGTGCGATAAATAAACCAATATAAATGTAAAGAAGGCAATGTACAACAAATACACAGAAATAAGAATCAACTTCTCTTTATTAATCTTCAATCCCGATTACAGACTCGACACCACCATGTGCACTCAGCTGCAGGGGTCCACACACTCAACTGTGGACTCTACTAGGCCTTTGCGCACTGAGCTGTAGAGCCTCTTCCTACTACTACGACCCAGTACACTTAGAATCCTACTTTAAGATCGAACCATTCATACTCTTCTCTCTTATTCCTTCGTTATTAATTATCTTTACAACTTAGAGCCTCGCTCTATTTATACAATCCCATGTTCTGCGGACCATGGGTAGTCCGACATGACTTTACATTACATTACAATATTTTAGGGCGGACAACCATCTGACTTAACCTATACTTCGTGCTATGCACCCGCAATTTGTGGTGCCTTACAAAACCTTTGACCAAAACTTGGGCTCTGAGCCCCAAAACATGATGTGGGGGGATTCCATGCCCAAAAGGCCCCCAACACAATCATCGTGACTTGTCTCGAGTCACTTTGCTGGTGTGACAATCTTGGCACGGAACCCCGCCAACTAGTCCCGTACTGATCGGAGGTCTGTAGCGCACTGTTTTGCGGTTTGGTGGACCTGCTGCATTCTTGCTTCTGAATCATCCACGTCTGAATTGTGTCCTTTCTTTGGTACTGGCTTCAAGTGTGTGTGTTTATAGTCCCACGCCCTTGTCCGGCTCCTCGGGTCACGAAGACTATGCTGCGGCCGGCTAGTCAGAGAGTTGGCCCACCCATGTAGGGTTTCAAGTGACTGTCATTTACTTTGCCTGGGAAGTGTTCTCCATTGAGTTTGAATATTTGGACTGTGCCTCCATCTGTGACCTCCTCTACCACATATGGTCCTAGCTAATGCATTATGAATTTTCGTGGAAATGTTTCAAACTTACTGTCATATAGTAGCACTAAGTTGTTTACCTTGAAGAGCAACTTGATATGGCGGTCGTGCTAAGCCTTTTCACGCTTCTTTTGTACCTGCTAGTGAAATCTAGCTAGAAACCATTCTTCCTCAAGTTCTTCTAATTTCACGAGCCTTTCTTCTAGAGCTTTGCGGTTCGTCATGCTTGTGAGTGCTGCTATTCGCAGACTGGGTATGATGTATTCCATCGGCATGACAACTTCCATACCATAGACCAATCGGAAGGGTGTCTGTCCTGTCAATTTCTTGCATGTTGTCCTGTTCGCCCATAACACAACAAGTACGCACAGGTCCCAGTCATTCCGCTGTGCATTACATACTTTGGTCAGCACAGTCTCCAGTATTTTATTGAATGCCTCTACTATCCCATTGGCCTATGGGTGGTATGGTGTACTTTTCTGGTGATACACTTGGAACTCTTCTGTGAGCGTGCTGATGGTTTCATTCAGGAAATGTGTTCCAAGATCACTCATTAAGATTTTCAGACAACCAAATTGTGTCAACACATTTTCGAACAAAAACTTTGTAGCCGTAGCGGCTGTGTAGTCCTTGATCGATTGCGCTTCCACCCATCGTGTTAGGTACTCCATCGCGGTGATGATATAGGATGCACCCATCTTTCCCTGAGGTTTGATCAGGCCCACAAAGCTGATTACCCATTTCTCAAACGGCTGCAATGTCATTTGGGGATTTAGTGGAATCTCGTTCCTTCATGATGGGTTTCCCATCCTTTGACATATATCACAGGCCTTACAGTGCACTTTCGAATCCTAATGCAGGGTCGGCCACCATAACCCTGCGCGAAGAATCTTTTGTGCAGTCGTGCAGCCTGCATAGTGTCCTCCTGCAGCGCCCCCATGTGCTTCCATGAGGATCTGACTTCATTCAAATTCAGGTACGTATCTTCGTAATATCTCATCGTTGCCCATCTTGTAGAGGTGCCCCGCGATGACAAAAAAGTCTACCCATTGCACCACCAATTCCTTCTTCTATTGGTTTGAGTAATCCTTCGGCGTAGTCCCTATTGTTAAAAATGGATTATATCTTCGAAGTTTCCATCCGCCACACGTACTACAAAGAGCTGTGCATCAAGTAGTCCCTCGTCCAAAGTTTTTGGTTCCTCGCCCGTCTCAATTCGTGACAAGTGGTTCAAAGGTGATTTAGCCAAGAAAATCTCAGTAATATTGGCCCTAATTTTATTTTATTGTTTGCAATAGATGCATTGATTTCAGTGTAGATATTTATTTCTAATCCTATTTGATTTCTTGCATTATATGCATTGATTTCAGTGTCGATGTTGATTTCTAATCCTATTTGATTGCTTGCACTAGATGCATTGATTTGAGTGTAGATGTTGACTTCTAATTTGATGTAACTAAATGTATGATGTACATTAATTTCAAATTAA
This sequence comes from Pinus taeda, assembly GCA_000404065.3. NCBI lineage: Eukaryota > Viridiplantae > Streptophyta > Pinopsida > Pinales > Pinaceae > Pinus > Pinus taeda. The sequence continues at coordinate 7,078 of APFE031281578.1, read as the reverse complement.
TTAGATTAATAGCGTATTTATTTTCGTGTAAGAAAAAAACAAGTATCGATGACGTGCATTGATTTTTGTGTTATAGTAATTCAACCATAAATAAAATGTTTGAATTTTCATCTTAAATAAAATGTTCACTTACCTAAAAAAATTCCTTCTTGAAACTATAAACTATATATAATTGGCTACATTCTTATTATTCTCATTTTCCATCATGCAACATTGTTAGTCTTTGCATTCAAACAATGTAATAAAGAAACTACCATTGAAACTTACTTACGGTTTAACACTCCATAAGTCATAATGATCGACTTTGGAGAAAGATATATTAATATTGGAGAGCAAGAGAGACAAGGTATGGCATTTACTATAATAACTCGTGTTAAGTATTTGAATTATCTATGATTTCAACCACTCTTTTCATATGATTGATATGAAAAGATGGAAAAGCTAATAGTTGTGACAATAAGAACAATAGGAGAAACAATTTTATATTGATCACATTGAAGACTATTAATTGACTACATTCTTATTATTCACATTTTTTATCATTCAACATTGTTACATTGTTGCTTTGCATTCAAAAATTTTATTTCATTTTTTTTCATCATGTAAGTTATTAATAGTCTCTATCATCGTGGGGCTTCTCTGGCTAGAGGAAAGTGTTTTGGTGAGGAGGGAGTTGTGTTATACCTGAGGGATAATTATTTATTCAAGCTACAATATGGTTCGGGTAGAGGAACTAATAACTATGCCGAACTCCTCAACCTCAAGCTTCTTCTCTTGTTTTCTATTGAGAAGGGATGTTGATAATTGTAGATTTTTGGAGACTCAAAGATTGTTATTAATTGGTTTAATGAGATAACCATATGTTACAGGGAACTTGGAAAATCATGCAGTAGATAGATGGGACCACTTATGAGTTTTGTCATAGGAATTTAATAGAGGCTATACTCATGGAAACTTAACCAAACTAATCACTTATTACGCTTATGCTTTTTTAGTGAAAAATCCTAGGCAATTGGGAGGACACTGTATATATTGCTATGATATTCATGATGTTAATTTTTGATAGACATTATTATTTTTGGACACATACAAGGCCTTCATATGAGGCCTAATATTTTGATCATTTTTGAACTAGTTGTATCAACCTTGTTTTGAATGCACTTTAGTGCATACACAAAATGTTATTTTCATCAAACATCTAATGGAAATTATGATTTTTTCCTTAGGAAAAACAATTTATATTATATAAAAAATGAGGTAACTAAGAAAATTAAAAATTAAAATGTCCATATTGATATTAGACATAATTAGCATATTTAAAATGATCATAATAGTTAAAATTTCAACATTTTTTTTGTGACCATGCACAACTTAAATCAATGTAGATCCATCTTAACCAATGATGTAGCAAGCAGCGAGAGGGATCAAATCTCTCAAGATGAAAACCTTTCGTCATGTTTTGCACTCAAAAAAGAGGTTTGCACCTCGAGAGATTTGGTCCCTCTTGGTGTTTGATAAATCCAATGTTAAGATGGATTTAAGCTAGTATAAATTTTTTATCAACATTATAATTTTATTTAAATTAATAAAAAAATTTGCAAATTATAAAATTTATCCGTGAATGATTATCCCAATTGAAAAAATATGACGGAAGATAAAATTCCAATTTACATAATAAACCCTCTAAAATGTTGTTAGGTTTGTCAATTGTTAACTCACACCTTATACAAAATGTTGCAAGTAATCTTGCAATCCATTTCTTACTTAAATTTAGGCTTTGGAGATGCACTATTGGTCAAATGGGAAAAATACGGTGTGCCTAGTACTCTAATAATTTCGTAGGTAATTTTGGACAATTCTAACCTTTTTATATTTTGGCTTTTTGTTACTTTAATTTAATATTAATTTGTTTTATTAAATTGCAATTTTATATGATTTAAAATGTGTTCTTAAATATGTAAATGGATTTAAATTCATTGAATTTTTTTATTATAAAATTTTGAGTATGTAAATTTCACAATTCAAAAACATTTCATTCGAATGCTAAATATTACTCAACATTAACAAAAAGTAAAGAATAAGAAAAAAAGATACTAAACAAAACCAAAATATAGAAAATTTAAACTAACATTTTTTATTGATTAATTATGAAGATTCAAGCATCATCACATATTTCAACTGATCTACATCACAGTCATGCATAGCCAACAAATTCATCAATTTCGTGAAACTTCATGATCAATTTACAAATCTAAGTGTGATTCTCATTATTTATTTGGATTTAAGCATGTTTCTCATTATCACTATGGATTTTAGAATGAATCCAATTTGGCACATAACCATTGAGTTCTTCCCTACAACCTAGTATGGGGGTGATGTTGTAGTGGTGTAAATGTTTGTAAACATTTAACATTTATATGTTGGCTCAATTAAAAAAGAATAAAAGATTAAGAGCAATATAGAGCCTAATATGGGGGAGATGTTGTAGTGCCCATAAATAAGTATAAACATTTAAATGTTGGCTCAATTAATAACAAAAAGTTAAAAGTAATAAAAATAATAAAATTCCAATTTTTATATTGTAATTTTGTTTTGTAGGACAACTTGATCCCTCCAAATCAAGTTAGAAATTATGCTGTGGAAAAAAATACATAAATTATTATAACTTACATTAGTCAATGATAAATAAATAGTGGTTGATAGGAAAATCATCCCACAGTTTTGCTTTGGTGGGAACTAATAAATTGAGATGTGAAGTGCACAAGTAAATTGCTTGCTTAGACGTAAGAAAATGCATAATTTTTTGTGTGTAGTATTGTAGCTTCCATTATTATTTTAGTCTTATTTTCAGTTTTATCACAAAATGAAACAAAAATCAAAAGAAATGAAAATCAAACCATTGTCTAAAGGTCATGTAGGTTCAAGAGGTGTGATCAAGCGATAACTTGATGAGTATGATGAGGTGCGCTCTGGGGAAAAAATAAGCACGAAAGTTAATTAAGGCTCAACCCCCACAGTTGACCATGACGTTAGCATGGTTGACCACAATGTGTGGCTTGAAATTACTACGGGGGTTCAACCTCAATGAAGCTCCCATATATTCTTTACCCCCGCAAAGTTTTAAAAGAAATAAAGTGTTTTGCTTGATTGGCTTTTGAATGTGAACCTGTGAGAAGGTCTATTCCGTTTGATCAACAAGCCTCATATTCAACGGTAATGGCATAAGTTAACTAGAATGGGTTCATTCAGAGATCGGATGTGACGGTGTACCCGCAAGAAGATTTGGGCCATCCGATCGACAAGCCATAGATCATATGACAATCGGGTGGGTAACTAATAGGACGCAATGGCATATCAAACACAGTTTAAATTTGCTGAAGTCCGAGCCAATCTCAGTCGTCCATCCAAAGAGACGGAATCCGACAGATATCGGGTGGAAAAGTAATTGGATTTTATCGCTAAAATCGGACCCAATAGATTATTAACTGGTGGTTTATATTACCCATTGGGTCTATATGGGAGTCAACGGAGCGTTGTAAAGGCAGAATCGATAAGGTATAATTCAAATAGGTTTAAAGTCTCATGAGTTTCGAAGGATTGAACCGTTGATTGAATGAGTGACCGGATGGTTCACGTACAACTAAGGTGAACCCAACAGGTTTATGAATCAGATTGTTAATCCTTTTTAGTTCCGTGGTAAACTATGTTCCGCGTAAATTATCCGATTTCATTATTTAAGCAGAATAACCAAAGTTAGAGGTGGACGACTAAAACTAAAAAGAATGGTGATTGGCCAGGATTCCTTGTGTTTTGGCCAATCAAAACACTCTCGATACATACATGGGCCCAGGTCCATGCATGGGGTTTTGTCAAATATAGTTTATTATGATTAAAACAATTTAATGATTATTAAAGCATCTATAGAGAAAATTCATCAGAAGCCAAGCAACAGAGCCGAAAAGCTAAGAGTTATCATCATTTTATAACTTTCGTTACTTCATGTTATTCTATGTTCTTTAGAATGAGGTGTCTTTTACCCTCTGTACAATGTTCTGTAATAATTTTTACTTTAGACAGTTAGGAAAATAGTTAAGTAGTTTGACAGTTTTAGTGATCACCAACTGCCTTATAATGTATAAAAAGAAGAAAATTTGCAAAGAAGGGGTTCAGACTTTGGAGAACCTGGATACTAGGCCACTGAATTCCTGATACAACTGTTGATCAATGAAATAATCAGAAGTTTTCCATACATTATTGGGTATGATTTTGTGTCTTCTCTGTTATGTGTCATCTTATGTTTTCTTCGTTTAAGTATGGTAATGAAGCTTCAGGTCTTTATTTGCTTGTGTAAATAAAGTTAAAATCCCTTAAAAGAGCGCTCCTATACTTGAGGTTCCCACTTCTACAATTCTCCTAAGTTGTAGATAGTAGTTTGGCAACATATTATCTTTAACTTCTCCAAGTGTCACAGATAGTATATTCTGTGTAAAACAACATAGTGTCTATGACTCCTATACTTGAAGTTCCCACCTCTGCAATTCTTCTAAGTTACAAATAGTAGTTTCTGTGTAAGACATCATATTATCTATAACTTCTCCAAGTGTCACAGATAGTATATCCTATTTGAAACAGCATATTGTCTATGACTTGTTCAAGCTTTCTTCATTCATCATTTATATTCAACAATCAAATGGAATTCTGATATTTTCTTGTCACCTAAGTATTGATGGTTAAGAACCAGATTTCCCAGGTCCTTCATTTGAGAACACAACATACAATTAAGTGACAAACAAGTGACAATAACTATAAACATTAATGTCTTAAGCATAATTTCTTCACAACCAGAAAATTGGTTTCTTAAGGTACAACATTAATTGGCGCCATTGCCGGGGAGACAAGATAAGAACAATTTTCCCTAGGTTTTCAATATTTTCCTCTGGTTTTTCAGTGAGGACGAAATATTTGGCTATTTTGAATAAAAGCAATAACTCTGGTTTGAAAAGGTGACTCCACAATAACAAGAACCACAGTCTGCAAAACAATTGAATAAGAACACTTTTCCCTGGGTTTATTAAGTTTGAAGTTGATTCTTGAGGGTGACAAGTTTTAGCAGTTGGTTGTACATTCACACCTGTGATATTCACTTTGGAATTTACTTTTCTGGGATTTAATGGCTATCCCTGCATTCTTAGCCAATAAACTTAGCCCACTAGATTTTACTGGGATCGCTGGCTATCCTCATCATATGCCTACATTTCATGAGTGGAATGAGTATCTTCCAAGATTTAGTGGAAATGAATATGAAGATCCAGTTCAACACCTCCAAGAGTTTCATGAATGCATGGAGCAGTAGAGAATCATTCATGAATATGTGAAGATGAGGTTGTTTATGTCTTCTTTGGACCAAGAAGCTAGGGTTTGGTATAGGTCTCTGCCACGTTCAAGCATTTCATCTTTGAAATATTTCCATTCAGTGTTCAATTCTTTTTGTAGAAATTCTTATGCACACAAGTTTCTTTTTGAAGGTTTCTATGAATATTATGATTCTAAAGAAACTTTAAAATCTCATGGTAATCTGGCTGAAGAAACTAATGATCATGTTGATAATATATCAAGTGTTCAAAGAGGTTATAGCCAAATTAATTATGAGAAAGTATCTGAAAGCAAAGAACTATCATTTTCTCAAAATGATGCGGAAAAGTTTATAAAAAACTTTTCTTCAATAATCTCACAAGTAGAGAATTGGTTGACCCTATTGCAAGCAAATCAAGAGAGCATTCAAATGGAGAAAAGTTTAAACATGCATCAAGAATTTATGCCTAGTAGTCGAGAAGAGGGAGAAATAATCAAGTTGCAAATAAATCCCCAGAGATCTTATTTTGTTAAATTTGATGGTCCTCATATTTATAACAAAAATGGTTCAGATGAGGAATAGGATGAAGGTATTCAAGTTCATCAGTTGGGTGTTGGACATAGAGAAGAAAACCAGCAAGTGGGGAATGTTGGACAACAATATGTTGAGCCATTTATCATAGCAAAAGAGGCGTTCTTATGTAAAAATAAAGCTGATAAAGATATTGTTTATCATTACATTGAAGAACACAATTATGCCATGAATCAGAGGTAAACAATCTATTTGATGTTGGCCATATGTCATATAGTGATGTGAAAAATTTTCTTTTTCTTCCTGAGGTCATAATTACAAATTATTTTCAATCAAAGCTCAAAGATGAAAAGTGGAGACATAAAAGTGACATAGATCATTTTCTTAAAGATGTTGCTGATTTTTCTATTGAGCATATTATCCCAATAGAAGGTTTATTCGAGCAAGAAGCTTCATACATAGAGACTTTTTTTTTTGGAGTTGATCAGGACCATATTTTTTCTTATACTTTTGAAGATCCTGTGGCAAATTACATGGAGAAATTTATTAACAGCCTACACATACCATTTTCTGGATATATTTGTTGGAAATAATACTGAGAGGGGGGGGTGAATTAGTATTATCACATTAATAAAACTTTTTCATTTCCAAACTCTGATTCATATATGCTACTTCCACAACTTCTTATGATTAAGTTAATTGATCTTCAACGAGTGCATTAGAACACTATCAACCATATTATCGGTTAACAGATGCAGTAACATAGAATAGATCATCACACATAAGGCACACACATGAACACCATGATATAAGGTGGAAACCCAATGCGGGAGAAAACCACCTGCTGCAAGTCATATCAATCTTCTTCTTAATAAGAAAATCCTTTTACAATATTTTGTACTGGTGCAGCCTTATACCAGTACGGGAGCTACAACCCCCTTTGCTCTTGTACTAGCCGATCCATTTACTAGTACACAGGCTACTACCTGCTACGATGCTCCAAAGATTTCCTTTAGCTCTTGTACTAGCTTAGGTACTAGTACGTAGGTGCTGACCTACAATATTCTCTCCTCTAGGTACCACGTTTCATCAATTTTCAGACTGGATACACTGAAGCACACCACTACAATCTGAAGGCCACGTTTCATCAAATTTTCATATTGGACCCATCAATATCATTGAAGCTCACAAACA